>JANAVB010044957.1:0-36725 GCA_029216955.1 Iris pallida | reverse complement strand
AGAGGAGGGGCTGGTACTTCCTCCCAGCCGCCTACAGCTCCATCGCCAGACGAGCTCTGGATGACCGCCGTTGTCGGTCTTCAGAAGGATACGTACTATAGTACGGGATCCTACGACGCTTATTTGGCTTCAGAGTCATCCCAGGCCCCCTCTGTCAGTACGCAGTCTCCAGCTTCGCAGGCATCATCACGAGCGTAGGATGTGTGCAGACAACTCCATGGCTGCGTCGCGAGTTGCAGCAGCAGATTTCTGAGGCAGCTGGGGCAGAGCGACGATCCGACGATCCGGGGATCACCGGATGATTTGATGCGGTCGAGCACAGTATACAGGAGCTGATGAGTCTGCAGCAGGCTACACCTGCCAGCTTGCACACGCTCACCGAGTCTACGCAGTGCACAAAGCATAGGCAGGTCGAGCTGGAAGGATCGTAGAGGACCATGTCTGCCTCACTCACTCAGATACATTCTTCGATTGAGGAGAGTTCTCAGAGGATGGTGAGTACCCTTACTGTGCATGCTGAGCGACTGCGAGAGCTGGAGCAGAGACGTCCTCCCGGTCCATCGACGGCGCCGACTCCAAATATTGTACTGCCTTCTACTGCTCCTACGGTACAGCTCACACAGAAGCAGTATGAGGACATGCTATCCCAGATGTGCGGCAGAGGTTCGCAGTGATTTTATTAATTTTTTATGAGTTGTATGTATTGGCCCTATGGGCAAATTGTTTATTGGTACACTTTTGTTTATACACTTGGTGGGAGACTTTTTATCATCTTCCATTTTTATTTGACTCTATTGGATGTTTGTGATGATGTATGTCTGTGAAGTGTAGTTTGTTGGATATTTACTTTGTGATATTTACTTTGTTGGTATTTTTATTGTGATATTTACTTGTGATATCTGCGACGGGGATGACAAATATACCTACGCTGGGTTATAAGAGATGATCTGATATACAAAGGAGGTGCTGCCCAAATTTTAAAAAATATAATGTGTATTTTTGTGATGATGTGTGTCTGTGTTTACAGTGTATGTGAAATACAGTGTTCGAAACCATCGATAGTTTCAATTACTGTTGTATATTTAATCTTTGACAGAAACAGCAACTGTTCAGGGTGTACTTCTGAGAGCTTCATTTTCAAATCCTTCACTCTCTTGGGACGTCGTACAGGATCCCGAAAAGGTGAAGGACGTGAAGAGAAAGCTCTGAGAAGTGCACCCTGAACTGTTGTTCTTTTTATCCAAGATAAAACATAGAACAGTAAGCGAAACTGTGGATGGTTCGAACACTGCACTTCACACACACTATCACAACACACAGCATAACAAAAATACAGATTTTATTTTTTTAATTTTTTTATTATTCTGCGACGTATAGCGACGTATAGCAACGGATAGTGACGGGTAGGGGACGTCGCTATACATCGCTGATTAGCGGCATTACGTCGCTGTACGTCGCCACATTGCTGACGTGGCAGGCATGCCACGTCATCACATAAATAGAACAAAATGTCGCTAAGAAGTCGTCCAACGTTGCTGTACATCGCCACATTGCTGACGTGGCAGGCATGCCACGTCATCACGTAAATAGAACAAAATGTCGCTAAGAAGTCGCCCGACGTCACTAAGTTTGCGACGTAACATTTTTATCGCTCTCCGTCGCTAACTTTGCGACGACCCAGCGACACTACGTTGATGTCGCAAATAGCGACATAGGGCGACGAATGTGCCATCTGCGACTAGCTTAAAAGCGACCTTCATTTTTCGTCACTAAATACGTCGCTAATTACGATTAGCGACGTATTTTCCATTATTTGCGACGTATCATGTCGTCGCTAATTTGCCTTATTTTAGTAGTGGTATAAATATAGCATTGGGTTATTTTGTGTTTTAGGAGGAAAATATAAGTAACATGTACATAAATTTTATATATAGCTCCATACTAGGACATATATATCAAGATAGTTTTGGGTTGTATCAAATATTTAATGTTATATTAGATATGTATAAAGAGAGATACATGTAGAGAGATATATAGTTATATTGTATATAAAGAAAAAGAAATAAGAAAAGAAAAAGAAAAGAAAAGGAAAAAAGAAGGGAACCCAACCCAGCCCAGCCAAATCCCCTGACCCCCTAAAACCCAAAGAAACCGACCCACACACACACAAATAGCAACAAAACACCCCATCGGTATACATATGTATATATGTATATCGAGAGAGAGCAAACTCAAAACCATAATTCTATCCCAACCTGCCACCCTCGCGACCCTTCCTTCGACCATGATGCGCCGGCGGCAGCAACAGCGTCGGCCGCAAGGCCAGTCATAGTACCAACAAGTCCTGCAAACACGGTATTAGTGCGAGGTACCAATTTCGCCATCTTAGTTCTTCGCGTATACTTACGAAATCGATTCGGTAAAATACGAATCCTATATAACCGTATTTAGATCCC
The DNA here is from genome assembly GCA_029216955.1 of Iris pallida. Classification (NCBI taxonomy): domain Eukaryota; kingdom Viridiplantae; phylum Streptophyta; class Magnoliopsida; order Asparagales; family Iridaceae; genus Iris; species Iris pallida. Next base: position 34,269 of record JANAVB010044957.1, on the reverse strand, counting down.
TATAATTTAGTCTAGTACAAAGACTTTAAATTCTTGAGTAAATCATCGCACAAAACTTGGAAAAACCACAGTTTTGAAATATCAAAACAGGGCATAAGAACAGTACAAACCTAGTTTTGGAAGGCGACAAATCGCCAATCCTTAGATTATTTCAAATTATGTTTTAATATGTTTATAGACAACCTATAGGGGATTAAAACTCCGATGTCGCTTTTGTTTTTCGTTATTTAAACTGTTAAAACAGTTTCAAAGTTTGACGAAAACAATTTTTAAAATAATAGAAATATTAGAAAAATTACCGATACGGTGGCGCTTTGACAAACCGGCAACGTGGTCGTAGCACATGAGCATCGAAAGACGCGTATGGATGTTGTCGATGTGGGATTCGGCGAAACTCGATTTTGTTGTACGTGCGTGACGAAATCGATGTGTATCTATCGAGATACCTCATATCGGCCCCTTTGCAAACTAATCCATAACTTCGTACACGTTCGTCATCTCAAGACAAAACTTATTCCAGTAGGACCGTGATATTTTTTTGGTCCTTTATGCCAAGTTTGGTCCGATTCTGAGAAGTCGACCAGAACACTGGCAGGCCCGACCCATTCAATGGGCGAATTTGTGCACGACCCGTCGGAATGCAACTTTGGACATACGATTGGATTTTCATTGCCAAATCGGAGCCTTAGACATATAGTTTGATGACTTTAGAGATCGTAGATATTGGCACACTTTTTGGTACAAAATGGGTCCAACGACGGATATCGTTTTGACCCAAAATTTATTGTTTTGCCCCTGTGTCCAGAATTGGACTTATGGGTAGCCTATCCTAGCTATTTGCTTATTTTGGAAATGTTGGCAATATCTGTTCAGCATCCAGACGCATTTGTGGGAGTTTAGATTGTGACTCTTTGATTTGACGAGTTGTTTGCGGGACATTTGGTTACCACCTGGCAAGTATACATTGCTTTCCTCTACAGTTTATTTACATGCTTATGCTTCTTTCTCTTTGATATATGTATTATCTATTTTCTTTGACTGATCGTTGATATAAGTTATCCTTCATATTATGCACACTAGTTTACTAGTCTTTTTCATATACCGTCATGGTTTTACATTATAGTTCATATTGGTATGTTTTCACCTGTAACTTGACTGAGTCACATCATATCGTAGGATGAGTAAGTCATAACCGAATTGATATACCTTGTTTTGGATTTCTTAACCTGCGAGTCCACACTAAGGGCGAGGGTTGATTTCTTGAAGCTAACCTGCGAGTCCACACCAAGGGTGAGGGTTAGTAGTTGTTCACACCTGCGAGTCCACACTAGGGGCTAGGGTGATTCTTGAAGCTAACCTATGAGTCCATACTAGGGGTAAGGGTTAGTAGTTGTTCAAACCTGTGAGTCCACACTAGGGGCGAGGGTTTGGTTATCCATTGATCTCTTATCATGTGTTCATGTTTCCTTTTCCAACAGTTTATTTATGCGTAGTTGTTCTCTTAGTCATATTTTGTATTGCTTAGTCATTTCTATTTCTAACCTGGTTTTCTTATGCATGATAAACTGTTAGATAGGCATATTTTATGTATCTTGCTTGTCCCCTAAGGACCTGATGATCTCTTCAGGTAGTTGATTGCACGGAGTTAATTAGCTGATCATGATGGTAGTTGATTACATATGTAGGATTCAGGTAGTTAGTAGTGATATTACTTTGTTATCCTCTCGTGCTTTATATTCCTTATCATGATATATTCTGCTTGTTAGCCTAGTTTATAGACTCATGTTACTTCTTGTAGTCTAATCGGACATATATGCTACTGTGCTGCAGACCATGATTCATAATGTTCATTCTTTTATTTTTTCTTGTGGATTGAGTATAGTTTAGCTTACCATATTAGACGTGATACCCTATTATGGACAACATATACGTATTCGAGTTGGGCTGGAGTCCGCTTGATACGTACTGACTTACGCACGCGCTCGCATCCCGAAAAGCGGGTACGTGTCTTGACATAGGTGCCTTGCTTGGTGTACTGATGTCTTCATCATCATCGTCAATTGGTTGTTGATTTAGTTCATCGAAGATCACATTCATCAATTCTTCGATGATCATAGTCTTTTTGTTGAAGACTCGGTACCCTTTGCTTTTGGTCGCATAATCTAAAAGATACCCTCATCGGCCTTTTCGTCAAATTTATCCAAATTATCTTTGGTATTAAAAATGAAACATTTACAACCAAAGACTTTAAAATAAGAAATTGTGGGTGTTCTATCAAACTATCACGACCCGTACCCGGTATAAGGGCACAAGTGCGTAACAGTGCCCAACCTAAGAATCGGCAGTAAAACGCTGTACTATGTCACTATCTAAACAACTCATGCAAATATATAATGTACCTGTCATGGATCTCAACTCTGAATGGAGGACAAGTAAAGATATAGTAAAACTCAATCACAGTCTAAGCAGGATAAGATACACAGAAGTCTAGATAACTAATAAGACTAAACAACTTAAAATAAACTACTAATAATAATATCTCAAACAATCTCTAATACAAAGTCAAATATCTCAACTTATTACAAATCAAGTTCAAACATGAAATTCTAGAACAAGTCTACTAAGCTAGTCATCTGGTCACTCATGAAGGTCAGGGCTCATTGTGGCTAATCCCTCCTCAGGACCATAGCAAGGGCACGTATCTAGGACAACCATATGAAAAATATATCCAGTCAGGATGGAACGAGCACACATCATCTAGCAATCCCAAGTAAATGACAAAGACTATAAAGCAGTTAAAACAGCTATATTGATAAAGCATGGAAGTTCTAGACAGGTAATGATGCAGAGCAACAGTTTAAAGTACATGAGAAGTAATATAACGAATCAGAGGAGCATGGCAATGAAGACTGTAAAAGTATAACTAACTGAACTAAAGTAATATGATATGAGTCCAAACAGTATAATATAGACAAGTGTGATCCCAGAGTGAGTCCTAAACAAGATACTACCTAGTGTGTTTTGAAATACTACTTTCGACATGTAAAAGATAGGGGTAAATACAGCTCATTGCACACTTGGCCAGTGTAAGAGTGCTATCCTTCCAGATTAGACCAGATGAGATGCTTCCATATTAGACCAGATTATACTAGATGGAGTGCTTCCAGTGTTTGGAGTATTTACATGTCTACTCGAGTATTTCCCGCCCGACAAGTACAAGTGAACCCATAAAATGACACGAAAATAGAGTACAAGTCCAGCCAGAACAAGGTGATGCCAGTAGTGATTCAAGTAATAGAGGCCAGACATGTAAAAGGTGTATCGCATGCAATGGATCCAAAAATACATATCCGTGTTGACAGAGAATCAATAGAACTAACTAGAATTGAAATACAGTAATCAGCAAGCAAATAAAAGAACTATCAGAGAATGTACTCGCCTGATACCCTGCGACTGATGTAAACAGATGTCTGAACTGGAGTCACATGGTCCTATTTAGAGTAATAAAGGTTACAATGCGTTCAATAGTAGTAATTGAAGTTTACAATGCAATCTACATGATTCTAAGTCAATCTAAGTCAACATCAACTCTGGTCAACTTTCAGTCAACCCAAGTCAATATCTAGGGTTTAGGTCAAACTCTAGACTATTGGGTCAACTCTAGTCAAGATCAAGTCTATCTAGATTAGGTTAATCCTAAATCAAATCATATATCATATATACATAACTCACCCAAATACATAATATATATTATACAATACAAGGTTATCTAATAAGTATATACCTATACATATAGGCTATCCAAGTCATGCAAGGGGGTAAGCCTTCCTAACTTATCCCCAACCATATCCGACCTACTAACAACCCTCAACTTTAAACACTCACTCAACACTAGTACAATATAACACTTATCTCTCAAACATGTCAAAGCCTTAACCATTTACTATACCCTATATAAACCCCATTACCTTACATATATCAATACCTTAACCTATTACTAGCTCATTACAAAGTACACTCTTACCTATACATATACTTTCCATTCCAAACTTTACCTACAACTCATATGTTACTACCCTTAAATGGACACCCAACTGGTAACCCACATAGGCCAATTGGCCAATGCTAAGTCTGGACTGGCCACCATGGCCTGGCCCTACACTTGGCATAAAGCCAGTACTAAATCCTACACTTGGACTCGTTGCCAAGAGGCAATACAAGGCTCTGCAAGTGCAGGTCAGGCCCTGCCCAAATACTCTGCCTATGCTACTGCTACTGTTGCAATGCAATGCAACCAGTACTGCAATGCATCTACTGCTATTGTGTGCTACTATGCTAGCTGCTACTGCTACAACTACTTTGCCCTCTACTGCAATGTGCTGCATGGCAAGCTAAATGCAGCCATATACTGCCTCCTGTGGCTCCTATTACTGTAATGATATGTAGGATCAAGCAAGCTAAGACACACACACCCCTCAAACTTACCACTACAACACCTCAAAACCTGAAACATCTCCTAGACTAACCCCTAAATCTAATACATATAACATATATACATATCTAAGCTAGCACCCCCTCCTATCACATATCCTAATATGTATAACTCAGACTACTCCCCAAATACACTCTATAGCCTATACTAAAACCTGATAATAGATACATCACAACTCTATCAACCATGAAACCCAACTAATATCATCCTATATAATCGTAAATATATATACCTATCTAACCAACATATTTTATGAAATCTGAGTTCAAACCCAATACCTCAACTCAGAAAAACTGAGTTCGATCTCAATCAATACCAAGGTTACTGAAACAAACCCACACTCTTTAAATCTTAAAAAAATAGAGCTAAAACTCACACATATATATACTAACATATGATGTGAATATAGAGATCAAATCTACTCAACTGTAAACAAATAGGGGTGTGTGTCGACAGAGGAGGGGTCACATAGTAAGTGTTCAGTGTACTGTGTGTGTGTCGAAAATGTGTGGGAGTGTGTGTGCATGCAATTCATGTAATCCAATATGTGTACGGCATGTGAGACATGTGTCAACGTGTCGTAGTGTCACCCACATGTCCAAGAGTGTCACAGAGTGTGAATCAAAGTGTCAAACTGTGTATAAAATGCAGTATCCAAAATAACATGTGTGTGTGATGTGTGTGAGCTGTGGTTGAGTGATGTACAAGTGCAAGTGAGTGTCAAGTGTGAGTGTCCAGCATGTGAGGCATGTGTCAATATGTCATGATGTCCACCACGTGTCTCTAGATGTGTCCAAGTGGTGTCCAAGTGTAAACAGTAAGAGAACTAGTGAAACTGGGTGTGTACGAGCATGAAGTAACACTTGCGGGTTGGATATCTCTTCGATTACTCAACCAACTCGGGCCAAACCTCAGAAACCATGTGTCAATGACTGCCCCTACCTTTCCAACCAGTGTCACCTAAAATCGTATCGTCGCCAGGGAGAACGGACACACCGATAGCAGGACAGTACACGCAGTCTCGTGTAGTATCTCCGTGTCCATTTCTGACACAGAAAACTACCCAAACTCACTCAGCCAATTACTACATAATCTACATATAATTAGCTTTCAAAATATATAATTTTCACAGAAAATAGAGAACAAAGTTTCTAATAGGAATTTTGTCAAATACTTCGAATATGTAGAAGCAAGAAAAAGAATAGTAATTCATATGCGGCCCAGATTCAGCATGCGGCTCAAAAGCTTGAAGAGTTTTATGCGGCTCGGAATGTCCCAGAGCGCCGCATGTGGCTCAGGAATTTTATGCGGCTCAGGAAGAGCCACGTGGCCTCATACGGCTCAAAACATGCCGATTACGGCTGGCCATAATTACTCCCTGCGGCTGGTCATTTAATGCTCTGACATAAAGTGACAGTTCTGACGGCTCTGACATAATAAAGAGACGCGTCATGCTCATCAAAAGATGAGAAAATCTCTGAGATAGTCGGTACAGTTCACAAATTCCAAAGAAGCTCTCTATGCAGACCGCCTAGGCCGCCCTTATGCGGTTCAGTTGGGGAGGCCACCCTTATGCGGCTCGATTATGGGGCCACCCTTATGCAGTTCAGTTGGGAGGCAACCCTTATGCGGCTCGGTTGTGGAGGCCACCCTCATGCGGCTCAGTTGTGAGGCCTTCCTCATGCGGCTCGGTTGTGAGGCCATCCTCATGCGTCTCAGTTACGAGGCGATCCTCATACGGCTCGGTTGTGAGGCCACCCTCATGCGGCTCAACTACCAGACCACACTCGTGCGGCTCTGCCAGGACGTCCCGTTCATGCGGCTCGCGACATAATGGCGGTTGGGACATGTGGCAAAAGATTGACTGAGACTTATCCACGCAGATTTATTACAACCAACAATCATAATAATGCAAATTTATTGCAACCAACACAACAGCCCAGATTGATTTCCAACAAACAGATCAAGGTTAATCTTAACCAATCCCCAACCGCCCACTTTTTAAGGCGCAATTACTGCACACCCCACTTATCATAAACTCCTATAAATAGCATGGTATTATTCCTTTGCACACACACAGAGAAAAAACACATAGAGAGCGACACACAGAGACCCAGAGCAATCCGAGAAGAGAGAGAGAGCTTTTCTTCGACGGAGCCAAGGTTGCGTTCTATCGTCCAAGGAGTAAGGCAGAGTTAATATCACTTTCCCTAGCCTCTACCGTCACCCCCCAAAATCAAAAACTAAACAATTGTACTTAGATTGCTTTTCCTAGGTTTTGTTCCTAGGCTCTTTTTGTACGAACGAGTTTGTATTGTGAGTTAAAGTTTAGTCCTCCCATAAAACTGTTCTGTTCTTTGATAACCAACGGCAACACGATGGCGACTCTGCTGGAGACTAACTTTCCACTGCTGAGAAGTTGGTGATGCAATCGGACGTAGCCAAACTTGGCTTCATGCAACAGATGCTGGTTGTCCGCTTTGGACCAGCAGGCGTTTGAAGAAATGCTCTCCGACGGAAGCACTGGCCCGGTCCAGAAGCGAGCCCGCAAAAAAAAGGCCCGTAGGGAGTGGAGGTCCTAATCATTTGCTCCTTCCCGAACTCTGGAAGAAGTGTTCTCTGCTGCCCAAGACGGCGGAAAAGACTCGCATACGGCCTCACTTCAGACCATAGAGAACTCTGCTGTCCCCAAGTCTGGCAGAGAAAAATACTATAATGTTGGACTTGTAGGGGCAAAAAAGGGACTCTATGCAGTCCAGGAAGAAGCCGCATAAGGATTTCAGCCGCATGAAGACTCATGCGGCCACAAAAGCCAGCCGCATGCAGAAGGCTCATGCGGCCAAAACTTCCAGCCGCATGGAAGAGGCTCATACGGCCATGACTTCCTGACATATAGAGAAGGTTCATGCGGCCACAGCTTCCAGCCGCATACAAACTGTTTAAGCGGCCACAAATGCCAGCCGCATGCAGTCTGCTTATGCGGCCACAAATGCCAGCCGTATGCAGACAGCCTATGCGTCCACCAATCCCAGCCGCTGATAATCTGCTCCATGCGGCTCAGATTCAGTCTTTGATCGCCTTTCATGTTGTCCTGACCTCAGATGCTCTCAGGAGCATGTGCCAGACTCTGTGACGTACGACTTGGACTCTTTTTACTATGTACTCTCAGGTGCTAGAAGGAAGAAGTCTAGGACAGCACGGGCTCATCGAGCTCAGTCAGCTGTCCCAACTTTTAACTATCAGGGCGTCCCGCTGACTATTACGCGGGCCACTGATGGAAAGTTGTACAAACTATTCGTGTTCAACACCCGGTGGCCAACGGACGGAATAGTTATCAAAAATCTCCCAACAATGATAAGGGGCAAGTACTCTTACTAGCCCCACATCAGGGCGCAGGCAGGATGCCAACACACTCGTATGCTCGGGACTCCCAGGCCCACAAAATGAGTAACTTGCGTGATGTGATTCTTCACAAGCACAAGGAAAGAGAAGAAAATGGTGTGTAGAGAGTCCTTTCATGGACATCACTACACTCAAGTCATTGTCAACTGCTGCTGCAGCAAGGCGGCAGTACAAGAGGACCGACAGTCTGTCTTCCAACGACTGCAGCAGGCAGGACCGGTCCTGCAACAAAGCTCAGAAGACGAGGCACTTCTTGTCGCCTCCTTTAATTCTGCTCAGAAGATCCCTACCGGCAAGGCAGAGAAGAAGATAAATGTTTCTAGCCCGACGATCTTAACTAGCGTGGCCAGAAAACTTGTGTCCAAGCGGCTGCCTACAACCACCTCAGGAGGAGTTTACCAGGGCACCCGTTCAAAGAATAAATCTTCAACACTGGAGGATTCGTCAACTGCACCTCAGGGGGTAGCCGAAGCTGGAGGTAACACCCCTCGGAACATCCATGACAATCCAGTGTTCCAAGAAGATAAACCAGGGGAGGCAGTTCCCCCAACAGATGCAATGGACCCAGATGTCCATGGGTCCCAAGATGAAGCAACCTCCGATGCAGGGGGTAACACTTCCTCCGAGTCCGAATCGGAGGAGAACATTCCTACTTACCCCGAAAACTTCTCTCTGCGAGGGTATGATTCGGAGAGCACGTCTTCTATCGTACCTTCCACCGTCCCTCGTGTAAGAACGACATTCATGACTGGGAATGATCAAGACGGTCCTAGCGATCGACAACACCTCGACACTCTTGAGGCCATACTTCACACCTTAGTGAAGTCGATGGAAGAAATCAAGGCGGCCCTACCAACTCTTCAAGGAAGGACGCCTGATCAGAAAAGTTTAGGTCCCACCGTCAATGCAGACTCGAACACAACTGCACCAACCCCGGGTGACAAACCACCCAAAATGACGGCTCCCAGTGCTGCGAACGAGGCTAGGGAGGCAAGAAGAGAAGTCCAGAAGCTCCGTACGATGTTCCACGCAAGAGTATACTCTTAGGACTTGAAGATATGACAACCGTATATCGCTGCATGGAGGGATGTCCCCTTCCCTCCGTGGTACAAGCCGCTCAACATCAACCCCTACGACGAAAAGACCTCTACAAGCCAGTACATAACCTACTTCGAGGTCACAATAGACCATTTGCAGCACGACGATGTGATCCTCACGCGATTATTCATCGGGCATTGGAGGGGGTAGCATTTGACTGGTACCGTAATCTGCCGGACAACTGCATCCATTCCTTCGCTGGCTTCAAAAACATGTTCTACGAGGTAGGACAAGATGTGACAATGTCCACCCTCATGGATGTTGTTCAAGGTGAGAAGGAGCTGACAAGGAACTACATTGAGCGGTTTTGCCAAACCGCGATGAAATTGCCCTCTGGCAATCCAGATTATTCCTTGATTGAAATCTGCCAAAAGAGGTTGCTTCCACAATCAGCCTCTGGATGGGCAAAAGTCAGTTCAAGGACTGGAAGACTTTCATCATCAGTGCCACTAGCGCAGAAGATAAGTTGAAGAAAGCTCGCCAACTGGGATTGCACATCTCGGAAGGAGAAGACAAGGGAAACGCCCTAATGCCAATAACAACAACGGTGGTAATTCCTCCAACAATCGAGACAACAAGGGCAAACAGGCTATGGTGGCCGACACAGCCCTGAAGCCCGAACCGAAGCCGGCAGAGAAGTAGTGGCCGCAGATGACTTACTCCTTCGAAGACAGCCATGTCAAGCCCATCCTCAACATGCTCGTACAAGGAGATCGAATTCAGCTCCCTCCTCCAAGGCGTAAACCTTGTCCTGCGGAGATGGAAAGCCCAAAGTACTGCCACTACCACCGCTACGTCCATCATACTACTCCAGACTGTTTCCAACTGAAACGGTACATCCAGAACCTGATCGACTCTAAGGCTCTGGCCATTGACTTCAAGGAGGTAACTGTGGCGGCCAACATGGTGTCTGTCTAATTCGGCAGCTTTCCTCCGACAAAGACTCAAGATAATGTAGTACCCGTTTCCCGGGCAAAGATGGAGGTCCCTAATCTTCCAGCTCCCCGAGACCAAGCTGCTAGTCTAGTGACCCTCACCACATCACGAAGGGAGGTTATGTGGGTCCATCCGAACCTGGTACCTGAAGTGACTCAGCCCGCACCACCCTCCACCTGCAAGAAGAAGGGTGGGAAAGTCAAGTCCTACCGCACAATCTCGACAGATGTCGAAGAAGCTACGGCTGTCGTCATCCGGTCTGGTGCACAATCCTAACCTACACCGGGTAACTCGGCTGAAGAATGCCAGCCGGCCGCTGCTGATGCTCCAGGACCTTCTCATCCTCCGCCGGCCGATAAGCCCAAGCCAAAGGAGACTCGCTTTGACAAGCCGCTCCGAAAAGACACTCCTTACGGGCTGGAGAAGCCCTACAATTTTGATATTTTGGCACAACTGGCCAACACACGGGCAAAATTGTTATTATACGAGCTCCTGAGACTCTCCAATGATGTTCATGTCGCACTGAGCGAAGCACTCCAGAATGCCGACGCATATCTGGCTCAGGCCAATCTTAAGGGGGAGAGCTCGCCAGCGGATCTCCAGGATAGCGGTTGCACAGGTGCAATGCCCAACATTGTCTTCACTCCGCAGGATATACTTATCACGACCAATCTGCACGATCGTCCTCTTTATTATACTGGATATGTCGACGACGTCAAGGTGGATTGGATGCACATTGATCCCGGTTCTTCGATAAGCATTATCCCGAAGAGCTTGCTGCACCATCTACACATCCCTATGCATCAGCTGACTCCTACCAGCACTGCCATCAGCGACTTCAATTCCAGAAGAATCTATCCTATCTGGAAGATTCGCCTGAAGTGCCAAATTGGCGACCTTCAGTCGGAAGTAACCTGCTATGTCATCGACGCAGACACCTACTACAATATTCTCCTGGGGCATCCGTGGATACATGATTACATGATCGTGCCTTCCATGTTGCACCAGTGCTTCAAGTACGTCGACAAGCACGACTTTGTGAGGACGAAATTTGCCCACATCGATCCCTTTAAAGGGGTCGAATCCTATTATTCGGATTCTTGCTTGTACGAGAAATCCAAGAGGCATCTGATCAAGGAGGATGCTCAGGAGCAGACAGAGGCAATTGCAGGGCCAGAGGATCCCTTGATAATCTATCTCCAACCCCGCAAACCAGGCAGGACTGTGCCTCTTACAGCCACTTTAAGTAGTTTCTCGGTGCTCACTGCACAAAGGGAGCAGATGATAATCCGACTGCCAAGGTCTGGCCAAGGGGCGAGGCCCAATATGGATCCACTGATGATCAGATTACAAAGGGCTAGCAAACAACAAACAGAAGAAGTTAATCCCTCCATCAAGCCAATGGTCATTCGTCTATCTAAGATAAATCGGCAGCCAAGCACTGAGCAAGGGGCCGCTAGTGCACCTACGACCCCACATCCAACGCCCTCAGGGGAGCCCTTGATGATCAATCTACCTAGGTCATCTTCCCAAGCTTCAATGCAGAGGTTGGCTGAACAAGAACCGAAAACAAATCGGCAGCTCAGTACTAAGTCGGGGGTCGCCAGTAAGCTAGGGGTGCAACTCGGGCGGGCTAAACCCAAGCCCGATCGGATAAACCCGCTAATGGGTTGGGTTAGGGTCGAAGATACTTGGGTTCGGGTTCGGACTCGGGTTAAAATATTTGAACTCGATCAAAAATTTCGTTGGGCTTCGGTTCATGCGCCGGGTTACCCTAAGAACCCGAAATACATATAATTTATATATATATTTTTCATGCTTCTTAAATAAAAAGTTTAAATCCTAAATTTCTCCACCCAAACTCTTTAACTCCTTACAAAGAATTCTCATTTCAATTTGTATTTTGTAACGATCAAGGCTTGATTGTTATTTGATTATGTGTTTAATATTACTTTTGTTGAAAATTATTTTAAATTTTATATTAGAGTCCAATTAACCCATTGGACCCGACCCAATCCGAGCCCAACCCGCTCCTCCGGGCTTGGACTTGGGCTTCATATATTGAACCCGAGGTTGGGTCGGACTTGGGCTCAGGCTATGCTTATGATTCATCGGGTTGGGCTTGGGTTGACCTCAAACCCGACCCAACCCACCCGAGTTGCACCCCTACAGTAAGCCAACAACTCCATGTCCGGCGCCACCAGTGGAGCCGTTGATGATCAAACTACCCAGGTCGTCCTCTCAATCTTTATTGATACAGGGGGTAGTTGAAGACGAGCTAGAGCTGGCCAAATATGTGGCCGCCCATACTGATGTTCCTTCCGTTGACGATGTAATTCCACCGAAAAAGATACCATACTTTATCAATAAAGGACTATCTTTGAACTACCTCAAGCTTAATAAGCTTCGAATAATGTATGCTATAGATCACGGTATAGGCACCAACCTACACACGCAAGTGACAAATGTCTATGCCACGAATTAAATCACTCCTGTAGAAGGCTCCTGCTTCATAGTCGAAGGAGACGATCATCCAATCATCTTCGGCCGAAAGAATGATCCATAGTCCTTCAGGCCAGAAGAAGTTGATCTCAAATCCTACACTGGAAGACTGTCGTTTTATCTCTATAGCTCCCGTTCCAAGTATCTTATACAAAAACAGGGGTACGACATGGAGTCTACACCAGGCTTGAACTACGGCACCAGCCGGCGACTACCTTTACAATTACCAGTTCCGGCTGGAAAACCTTGGGATTACTATAGCAAGACCAGACATGGCCTAGGCTATGTTACTCTTGTAACAACTCTCGAGAGCTCGGATGAGGAATGTGACTAGCATTCACAATTCAACCGGATCACCCACTTCGAATTCGGATGTCAGCATCGGGGACGTATTCAGGCAAGCTCTGTTTGTCAATATGGCATTTGCAGATGCATACAAAGAAGATGAAGAAGTACCCAAACTTCTCGAGTTAGAACCTTGGGTCCAACAACTAGATGCACAGTGGGAGAAATGCTTCGAACTCCGTGAACCTCCCACTGATGATAAAGTTATGCAAGTTGACCTCGGCGATGAGTCCTCTCCAAAGCCAATCTTCGTCAGCAAAAGCCTGATAGACGAAGAGCGGGAGGTGCTTTTGCAACTCGTCAGAGAGTACATTGATGTATTTGCCTGGAGCTATGAAGACATGCCAGGGCTAAACCCCGATGTTGCACTTCATAAACTCAATATTCATCCAGACGCAAAGCCGGTCAAGCAACAACAACGACGGTTCCGTCCAGACATCATGAACTCCATCGAAGCTAAGGTCAATAAACTAATAGCCAGCGGCTTCATCCGAGAGGAACATCATCCAGACTGGATCGCCAACATAGTACCAGTCCTCAAGAAGTATGGGAAGATTCAAATTTGCATCGACTTTCGAAATTTAAACGAAGCATGTCCTAAGGATGAGTTTCCTCTTTCCATCACGGACATCATGATCGACAAAATATTAGGCTTTGAGCGCATGTTATTCATGGATGGCTTCTCAGGATATAACCAAATCAAGATGTTTCCTGACGACGAGAAGTATACATCATTTCGAACACCGATTGGCGTGTACTGTTATACCATCATGCCCTTCGGTTTAAAGAATGCCGACGCCACATATCAAAGAGCTATGAGTGTCATCTTCAGAGATTACCTACGTAAGACCGTAGAGTGTTACGTCGACGACATTGCTGTCAAAAGTTGCTCCAAGGGAGATCATCTGCACGTGTTGAGGACAGTATTCGACCTGATGCGAGGACACAACTTGAAGATGAATCCTACCAAATCTTTCTTGGGCGTATCTAGTAGAAAATTCCTAGTCTTTATCATTACTCCCTATGAAATTCATATAGATTCAGAGAAGATGAAGGCAATCATGGAGATGGGTCCCCCAAAAAATCTTCGTGAACTCCGAGGCCTTTAAGGGAGGCTAGCTTACATCAGGAGGTTCATCTCTAACCTCTCCGGGCGATGTCAACAATTCACCCACCTCATGAAGAAGGGCATCTCATTCGTATGGGATGAAGAGTGCCAATACGCGTTCGACAACATCAAAGAATATCTGTCAAATCCTCCAGTTCTGGTGGCCTCGATTGTTGGAAAGCCGTTCTTGCTTTACGTGCGAGCGATGGAGCATTCCCTCGGTCCTCTATTAGCACAGAACAATAACGCAGGACATGAATAAGCTATCTATTACCTCAGCCGAATGATGATTGGGCTTGAGCATAGATACACTGCCGTGGATAAAGAATGTCTTGCTTTGGTGTTCGCTATCCAGAAGATGCGACACTATGTTACAGGATAAACCATCCATATCATATCAAGAGTTAACCCCCTCATGGTTCTCATGACCAAGCCGGGTGTACTCAGCTCTCGACTCGCTACCTGGGCGATATTATTGTCTCCCTATGACATGATCTTCGTTCCGTAAAAGGCTGTTAAAGGTCAAGCTCTAGCGGACTTTTTAGCAGCCCATCCAAGTTTGGAGTCAACCAAAATATATGAAGAGATTCCAGACGAGGTCACCAATTCAAATATGGTTTCCGATGATTCTGTCTGGTGAATGTTCTTCGATGGTGCTTCAAGAACCGGACCCAAGGGCAACATTGTCGTTGGGATCTGAGTGGTACTGATTTCTCCCTCTGGCTTGGTGATCAACCGAGCATATTCCCTTACAGAATCCTACTCAAACAACGTGGCCGAGTACAACGCCTTGGTTATTGGCCTCCAACTTGTAAAAGAACTGGGGGTAGAGTACCTAGAGGCATATGGCGATTCACAGTTAATCGTTAATCAGATCTGGGGTTCATAAGGAAGTTCATCATGACGACATGATCCCCTACCATCAGGTAGCGATCGCCATCATTACGTCTCTGAAAGTGTTCTTCATAGAACATGTTCCGAGACTCCGGAACATCGAAGCCGATGCCTTAGCAGGACTGGCCGCTTCCCTGGCGGTCCTAAAATATACTCATCATTTGGTGGACGTAATAGGCCATGAGTTGGTCTGTCCCAAGAACAACGTCCAATTTGAAGACTAAGTTGGCAACTCTAGAGGAGGGTGAATAGAGTTTATATCAAAAATGATCAATTAAAAATTAAACTCTCTTCACCAACTAAATAATCAGAGTAAAAATAAATGCAGAAATAAAGAGTAGAGAGCAAGCACAAACACAACAAGATTTTTAACCTGGTTTCCCTCGTGGAGGACTAGTCTAGGCCTGAGAACTCTAGCTCAGGATTGAAATCCACTATTTGTGAAATAGGGTTACAACCACGTGCCTTTTTCACAGAAGAGCATGCCAAACTTCTTTCAATGATCGCTTTGGCAAAACTTGGACTTTTCTAAGTGGCTTACAACTTCTTGCACTTCAAACTTCTAGCTGAATCATACCGAGCACCTTGGACGGCTGGGAAGTTTGAATGCTAAGTGGATGGGAAGGTAAGGCTCTGGAATATATAGGCTATGTAATAGAAGAAGAAGAGAAGAGTGGATGGTTTCAAAGAAGAGAAACCAAGGCCTATTTATAGGGTTCAGGGTAGGCAGAATTTGGCCAGAATTCGGTATAAATAATTCAATTTTTTGGCCGTTGGACAACTAACAGTGATCAATACCCAAAAATCAACATCCTGAATTTTAGGGGACCGAGTTCGGCCCGAACTATGTGTGAGGCAGAGTTCGGCCCGATCTCTGTCTTCTATGGACAGAATAATCTTTATGGGCTTTTAGATAAAATAGGTTGATTGGGATTTGGGCTAAGTCGACCTATAAAGCTATGGCTAGCCCAAAGTGCTCAGTATGATCCAACGTACATCATCCTATACTCAAGAATAATAAAAATATAGACTCCAGTATACAACAAAGTGGTGAAACTCCTAGCAGCTGTAAACTGGAACAAATGAGCTGAGTAGATTGATTTCGAGCTCGATGTGTCAAATTGGACTAGACAAATATTGTTTTGTTAATTGTCAAGATTAGGTTGACTGTGATCCGATTTGGGTCAACAATCTCCTATATTTTGATAATTGACAAAACATGATATTTGTATGTCCAATATTCATACCTGGACACATTATAGCTCCCCCGTAAACTGATATTTCCGATAAATACTTATCCAAATATACATATACAAGGATACACAATATAGGCTCATACAAATAGCAATGGTTCTCCCCCTTTTGACAATCAGTAAAAATGGAGATAGGCATAAAGAGATTAAACTAACAACCATATAATGAAAGAGAACATGCATTAATTGAGAGAAATAAACCGAGCCATAGAGTTCTAAAGACATAAAAACATAAGCAAACAGAGCAAAATGAAACAAAGTGCCAAAAATAAAAACAATCCTAATCATCAGTAGCAATACAAATGGCCATATCCATCAAGGAACATGAGAAGGCCCCGCACCATCATAACCAGTACGGCAGGGATCCACAAATGCTGAAGTCAGATCAAGATAGCGACGAACCCACGAATCGTCAATACGATAGCCATCGCAAGACGGATCACGCAGCATTGGAATCGGCATCGTCGGATAAGAGGCCATGGAGTACTGAATGTCGTAGATAGAGTTGCTGAGCGCACTCATATGCAGAGTAGTACGGTAGTCCATCTGCGTCCGGCGATCATCCATCTCGGCCCAGCGCTCGTCTTCCAAATGGAAGCGATCGCGAAGCATAGTCTGAAGAGAGTCCAGTGTAGCAGTGGACTCGGGAGCAGGTGAGTCAGGAGCAGCAAAGGGAGCAGGAGATGCAGGCTCCTCATCATCATCGGACTCAGAAGAGGCGATGGCAGCAACAGTTCTCCTGGCCTTAGTCAGAAAGGCAGGAGGAGACAAGGACTGACACTGATCCAATGGAATATGGAAGGCACAAAATATCAAAGGAAGATACATAGAATAAACCAAAGATTTTGGTTTAGGCCTGGCACGAATCATCCAATCCATCATCGTGCAAGGGAAGTTAAAGGGGAAATAAAAATGAAGAAAGAAGAGAGCAGTGATCTTAAAGTAAGTAACTTCATCTGTTGATCCAGCTTTTGGCATAATCGAAGAAAAGATGATTCTACGAAGTTTATAGAAATGATTATTGAGATGTTTAGCCATGAGTTTACGAGGGAAAGGATTTAGAGAACAAAGATCACCCTTGAAACTCTCCAACATGGTCTCGCCGGAAAAAACAAAGTCCCAAGCATCATCAAGCCTTTCTCAAGTGTTTGGGTCGGGCAAACCAAGTAGGTCGGCTAACTCAAAATCATCAAAAGATATGTCTACACCGGCGACACGTGAATAGATACGTGTGCGGTCATAAGTCATGTTGCAGTAAAACATTTGTATTGCATTTACATATACTGGTTCACGAGTCGCAACAAGCTCATCAAGACATAAGTCACAAAAATTTGGAAGCAAATCGGAAAACACCATAAATTTAATGGGGTGTCCCGCAAAGACACGACGATGACGGAAGTCGGCGAACCATGCGTTGGACGCATCTAAGGACACGAAAAGAAGGTCATCATATGTGTCGGCATTGAGTGTTGGAGGTGGATTAAAAAGTAGATGCACCATGAGAGGAGGAGGTTGAGGAGTAGGTTGTGGTGGAGAATTAGGTTGAGGGTTTGGGTTAGGATTAGTAGAGGACTCACCAATACTTCTCCTTGGTCTTTTATCCCTACCAAGCAACCTAGGAGCCATGGAAATAAAAAAAATTGAGATGAGAAGAGAAAGATAGATATACCTTAAAAAAGACCTAAGATGGAGGAGAACAATTCCAAGAATGATTTCCTTGAGTTTGGAGAGCAAATCCCAAGGAAAAGAGCCTTTTAGGGTTAGGGTTTTGATAAAAATAGAAGTAGAGATGGAGGAAGAATACAATGGAGGAGAGAGAGAGACCACTTTTCGAATTTATGGTCTCTTGGTCGGCTGGTCGGGTGAAATATGGGCTACTGGATTAAGACAAGATGAACGGCTGAGAAGGATTTGAGGTTCTGGAACGAGGACACCGAACTCGGCCCGAACTCTGGGTGTTGTAGAGTTCGGCCCGAGTTCTGGTTCCTTGGACCAGAACTTCAAGCATGAAATAAAAGATGAGATTGAAAAAGATTTCGAATAAATGGTCAAAGATATGAATAAAAACAAGATTAAATTAGAATTTTCAAATGAGGCAGGCTATAAATAAAATTTAATCATATAATAACTAAGGAGTTATGACATAAATCAATATAGTGAAGCTGTTATGGGGTAGCTGTAGGGGCCGGATCCCAGCTAGTGGTAGTCCGAAGACTATTGCACCGTGTCGCTTAGGCTTTTACGCCTTGTTGTCAGAAGGACCCTTTCGGCTTGTACCCATAGCAAATTCAGCATAGAGAATCGTGACATAATCGATAATTATGTAGATCAATTTAATGTATAATTGTTTCATTTAAAATTCCTAATTCTCGACAAAGAAAATTGAATCGCTCCTCGGATAAAGGTTTTGTAAAGGAATCGGCTAACTGATGAACATTGTCAATAAATTCTAAATTAATAGTGCCATTTTGTTGATGATCACGTAAGAAGTGGTGACGAATCTCAATATGTTTCGTGCGTGAGTGACAGATGGGATTCTTAGTGAGATTTATAGCACTAGTGTTGTCACAAAAAATAAGAATGTGCATAAAAGATAAGTTATAGTCTTCAAGGGTTTGCTTCATCCACAGAATTTGTGCACAACAACGACCAGCTGCGATTTATTCAGCTTCTGTTGTGGATAGTACGACAGAATTCTGCTTCTTACTAAACCAAGAGACTAGAGCCTTTCCTAATACATGATACGTGTCGCTTGTACTTTTACGGTCGAACTTACATCCAACAAAATTAGCATTAGAATACCCAATCAGGTCAAATGATGTTGATTTACGATACCATAGGCCTACTGTAACCATACCCTTAAGGTATCGAAAGATACGCTTAACAGCGGTCATGTGTGATTCCTTAGGATTTGCTTGATATCTAGCACACAGGAAAATGCTAAACATAATATCAGGACGACTGGCAGTTAAGTAAAGAAGACTGCCTATCATACCTCAATACTTACGTTGATCAACAGGTTTACCGCTTTTATCTGGTTCTAATTTGGTTGTAGTAGCCATTGGAGTGTCGATTGGTTGGACGTTGTCAAGGTCAAATTTCTTCAGCATGTCCTTTGTATACTTTGACTGACAGATGAAAGTTCCATTTGATGTTTGTTTGACTTGCAGTCCAAGAAAGTAATTGAGCTCTCTCATCATGCTCATTTCAAACTCGGTTTGCATACAATTAGCAAAATCTTGACAAAGAGTTTCATCAGTAGAACCAAATATAATATCATCAACGTAAATTTGCACTAAGAGAATGGTGTCTTTGAAAGATTTTATAAAAAGTGTTGTGTCAACTTTCCCTTTTAAAAAACCTTTTTCAAGCAAGAAATTGCTTAACCTCACATACCAAGCTCAGGGGCTTGTTTGAGGCCATATAGCGCTTTCTTGAGTTTGAAAACATGGTCGGAAAATTTGTAATTTTCAAAACTAGAAGGCAGCTTTACAAAAACTTCCTCCTTATTAAATCCATTCAAGAAATGACTTTTCACATCCATTTGAATTAGTTTAAAGTTTTGAAAATTAGCAAATGCAAAAATCATTCGAATGGATTCGAGTCTTGCAACAGGAGCATACGTCTCATCGTAGTCGATACCCTCTTCTTGGTTGTATCCTTGGACTACTAGACGAGCTTTGTTGTGTGTAACTGAACCATATTCATTAAGTTTCTTACGAAAAACCCATTTCGTACCAATAATCGAGTGATTAGCTGGCCTAGGAACGAGTTCCCAAACTTGGCTCATCTCGAATTGGTTGAGTTCTTCTTGCATGGTAGAAATCCAAAATTCATCATTAAAAGCTTCTACAATGTTTTTCAGCTCAATTTGTGAAATGAAGGCAGTACTAGCAATGGAGTCTCTTAATGATGATCTAGTACTTACTCTGCATGAAACCTCACCTATAACCAGATTTTCTGGATGTGAGGGCTTGAAAGAGAATTTCTTTGGCAAGCCCTCCAGAGAATTGGTTTCAGGGGTGATATTCTTTGGAGTAGAAGTTGATGGCTCAAAATCATCATCAAGAGTAGCTGCTGCACTGCTATCCTCATTAAAAGTCACATTTGTAGACTCTTCCACAATTAATGAGCGTTTGTTGAAAACTCTATATCCCTTACTCTTGGCCGCATAGCCAAGAAATATACCATCGTCAGCTTTGGCATCAAATTTGCCTAAGTTGTCTTTGGTGTAAAGGATAAAACATCTACAACCAAAAACACGAAAATATGAAACATTTGGAGTTCTTCCAAACCAAAGCTTATATGGTGTTTTCTTCGTAATAGGACGAATTAGCACCCTATTTAAAATATGGCACGCTGTACTGACAGCTTCAGCCCAAAAATATTTCAGAAGAGAGAATTTATTTAACATGACTCTAGCCATATCGCCAAGAGTCATATTCTTCCGCTCCACAACACCACTTTGTTGAGTTCTTGGACAAGAAAACTCATGATTAAAACCATTTAAATTACAATACTTTTCAAAATCAGTATTTTAGAATTTGCCTCCATGATCACTTCGGATTCGAGTAATCATGTAGCCTTTTTCGTTTTAAACCTTTTTAGCAAAAATTTTAAAAACGGAAATGGTATCACTTTTGTTTGTAAGAAAGAAAACCCAAGTAAATCCCGAAAAGTCATCTACTATAACAAAAGTATAGAGTTTTCCACCAAGACTGGCTACTCTACTAGGACCAAATAAATCTATATGAAGTAATTACAAGGGTCTAGTAGTACTTACAGAGTTTATGGAATGAAATGAGGACTTGGTTGCCTTATTCAACTCACATTCGGCACATACAGTATCCTTTTTGAATGTAATATCGGGCAAGCCTCTAACTAGCTTCTTAGTCGATAGCCTGGATATAGTATCCACATTGGCATGACTAAGACGCCAGTGCCACAGTAATCTTTCATCTTTGTGAGCATAGAGACATCTTCCTGCACTGTTAGTGTCTCTAGATAGATAGAAAATATAAATATTATCCTCTCTTATTCCTTCAAAAGCAATGTCTCCTGTTGACCTATTATAATAAAGTATTTATTTTGTCCAAAGTTAATATCATACCCATGATCAGCAAGATGACTTATGCTGAGCAGGTTATACTTTAACTCGGTCAATAGGCAGACATCCTTTATTACAAGAGAAGGAGGATGACCTATAGTACCATTACCAATACCCTTTAAGGTTGTTGCCGAAGGATACATATCCTTCCCTCTTCATCGATAGCGATGCGAAAAGATTTATGTCTTCCGTCATATGTCGCGAGCATCCACTATCGAAAATCCACTTACTCTTAGTTGAGGAGGGAAGGTCCACCTACATCAAGAGTAAATATGACTTTTGGTACCCAGGTTCTTGAGGATCCTGAAAAGTTAGTTTTCGGCAACCATGCATATATGTTTCTATCTACTAATCTCCTAACTCTACATTGTGGTGAAATGTTCTATGTAATCCACAATAAGTACAAATAGCATTCCTATTTATGTTAGGAGCATGATAATGATGTCTATATGTAGAGTGGTGTGGATTAACATGGTGATGATGTCTATATGTAGAGTGATGTGGAGTAGCATGGTGATGATGTCTATATGTAGAGTGGTATGGAGCATGATGATATTTATATCCATAAGCAGTGTGATGGTGATTTTGTTTTTGTGCAACATAGTGATGATTATATCTATGTGTAGCATGGTGATTCTGTGACATATGATATTTATTTCTACGTGCATATGGTTTGTGTGCTTTATGAAAGTGTGTGTTCATATAAGCATGATTACGTACTACAGGTGGATGACGTGGTTGACTAGTATGTGTAGTGTCATGCTTTGTGTGTGTCTCATGTGATTGGGTTTGAGGTTGAGCAACCTGTTTTTCCAATCTAATCTCTAATTTCTTAGAGACGGCCTACTGTTCATTAATCTTAGTATTCAAACCATAGATCTTAGTGATAGAGATCTTGTGTCTATTCTTTTCTTCAGCGATCTCAGTATTGAGTGTTGTGATCTCTTGTATTTGCTTTTCTATACGTGCTTCGGCATCATGTAGGCTTAATTTAAGCTTAGACACCTCATTTGTGACTTTTGTGGGTGAAGTGTCTCTACAATTATCAAGCAATGAAAAGAGTCTTTGAATCTCATCTTCATAACTTTTGATCTTTTCCTTGGCGTATTTATATTTACCAATGACTTTCTTGTGTTCATTGAGTAGATCATTGAATGCATCGCCAAGTTCATCAAATGTGAAATCATCGTAAGTTTTGCCAGTTACCTTGTCGGATGTAGCCGTTAGGCAAACATTGGCGGTGTCTTGAGGAGAGTCTTTTTCTTCCTCGGAGTCACTATCTTCGCTTTTATGCCAAATTCTTGTGTTGGCATATTTCTTTGAGGAAGCTTTCTTGTATGGTTTTTCATATCGGTTGCTCTTCTTTATGAATGGATAGTCTTTTCGGACGTGTCCAATCTTCTTGCAACCGTAGCATGTTGTCTCTTCTTCGTCATCTTCTTGTGGTTCCTTCTTTCTTCGATTGAAGTGAAGGAATTTCTTAAAGTTGCGGACAAGGAGAGCTTGATCTTTACCTTCCGAGTTGTCGTCATCCGTCTCTTCAGGATCAACCCTTCGTCGGTGAGCTTTAAGGGTAATCTCCTTTGCCTTAGGAGCAGGCTCTTCGAAGTCTTTGAGGTCAAGCTCATGAGTCATCAGCTTTCCCATCAAAGTCTCCATGGACATAGTCGTGAGATCATTTCCTTCTATGATGGCTGTCACCTTAGGGTTCCAAATCTTTGGTAGCCCCCTAAGAATCTTGCGGATCTTCTCGTGATTTGTATATTTTTTGTCGAGAGAAGACAAGGGGTTGATGATGTCGAGGAATCTTGTAATCATTTATGTGATCGTCTTATATGGCTTCATCTTGAAAGCCTCATATTCTTGAGTGATATGACTTATTTTTGACTCCTTGACTTTGGTGGTTCCTTCATGCGTCACCTCTAGAAGTCTCCATACTTCATGAGCGGTGGTGCATGTTGAGACCCTGTTGAACTCATTCCTATCTATAGCACAAAATAAAGCATTAATAGCTCTCGCGTCTAGACTCGCCTGTTTTTTCTTCTCGTCAGAATATTTGGCATGGGTTTTCTCAACGAGATCACCATTGACAACTATCCTTGCAGGCTTTTTGTAACCATCGGTGACGATGGTCCACAGGTCAAAGTCTAGCGACTTGAGATAAAAACTCATCCTTGTTTTCCAATAGGTGTAGTTTGTTCCATCAAATAGGGGAGGCCTATGTGTGGACTGCCCTTCACCATGATTGGAAAACATGGGTTGAATGGTTGCCATGGATCAGCTCTAGGATATTAGTCCTTGATAAGAAAACAGAACTCTGATACCAATTGAAGACTAAGTTGGCATCTCTAGAGGGGGATGAATAGAGTTTATATCAAAAATGATCAATTAAAAATTAAACTCTCTTCACCAACTAAATAATCAGAGTAAAAATAAATGTGTAAATAAAGAGTAGAGAGTAAGCACAACTACAACAAGATTTTTAACCTGATTTTCCTCGTGGAGGACTAGTCCATGCCTGAGAACTCTAGCTCAGGATTGAAATCCACTATTTCTAAAATTGGGTTACAACCACGTGCCTTTTCACAGAAGAGCACGCCAAACTTCTTTAAATGATCTCTTTGACGAAACTTGTACTTTTCCAAGTAGCTTACAACTTCTTGCACTCCAAACTTCTAGTTGAATCATACCGACCACCTTGGACGGTTGGGAAGTTTGAATGCTAAGTGGATGGGAAGGTAAGGCTCTTGAATATATAGGCTATATAATAGAAGAAGAAGAGAAGAGTGGATGGTTTCAAAGAAGAGAAACGAAGGCCTATTTATAGGGTTCTGGGTAGGCAGAATTCGGCCAGAATTCGGTATAAATAATTCAAATTTTTGGCCGTTGGACAACTAGCAGTGATCAATACCTAAAAATCAGCATCTTGAATTTTAGGGAACCGAGTTTGGCCCGAACTCTGTCTTCTATGGACAAAATGATCTTTGTGGGCTTTTGGATGAAATAGGTTGATTGGGATTTGGGCTAAGTCAACCTATAAAGCTATGGCTAGCCTAAAGTGCTCAGTATGATCCAACGTACATCATCCTATACTCATAAATAATAAAAATACAGACTCCAGTATACAACAAAGTGGTAAAACTCCAAGCAGCTGTGAACTGGAACAAATTAGCTGAGTAGATTGATTTCGAGCACGATGTGTCAAATTAGACTAGACAAATATTGTTTTGTTAATTGTCAAGGTTAGGTTTACTGTGATCCGGTTTGGGTCAACACAATTTGCTGAGAGCTATTCTGCCCTGACGGTCGACGAGACACAGGATTGGAGGCTCCCATTTATCGACTTTGCAGTTTATGGCATCTTGCCGAAGAACCCGAAAGAAGCCACCTCTATTAGAAGATGTTCTCTCAGATTCTTCTACGATACAGAAACAACGATGCTGTATCGGCGGTCATATGATGGATTACTGCTTCGGTGTCTATCCAGTACAGAAGCCAAAGAAGCTGTACGTGAAGCACATGACGGCATCTGCAGGGCCCAACAGCCTGGTCCGAAATTGTAAGATCGCCTTCGCAGGATGGGCTACTACTGGCCTACGATGGTGGCAGATGCGACAGACTATACAAGAAAGTGCAAAGCCTGTCAGGTCCATACTGATTTCATACATCAACCATCCGAATTCCTACATCCGACGGTGGCATCCTGGCCATTTGAGGCATAGAGAATGGACATCATTGGTCCAATCACCCCACCTTTATCCCGAGGACACCGTTTCATGCTGGCAATTACGGATTACTTCTCCAAATGGGCGAAAGCCGTTCCACTTGCAGAGGTGAAGACATCAAATGTGATCAGCTTCTTCAAGCATCACGTCATCTATCGCTTTGGACTGCCCCGAAGGATCATCCACGACAACGGTCTGTAGTTCTCAAGCCACGCCTTCTATCAGTTTTGCAACAAACATAGGATCTAGAATGTTGCTTCAACACCGTACAATCCTGCGGCGAATAGGTTGGTACAAGCATTCAACAAAACTATAATTAAGCTGCTCAAGAAGTTTGTATCTTCCAACAAACGTGACTGGAATGAAAAGCTTGGCGAATGTTTATGGGCGTAACGTACTACAGTCCGGACGGCCACTGGGAATACACCATTATCTCTGGTGTATGGGAATGAGGCAGTTCTTCCACTGGAGACTCAAATCCCCTTGCTCCGTGTCGTCCTCACCTATCAATTGACGATGGATGATAATTACCGTCACCTGCTACAAGGGTTGGAGGCCTTAGATGAGAAACGCCTGTTAGCTCAACAACGAATCGAGCTGTATCAAGCACGCATCTCGGAAGCTTTCAACAAGAAGGTTAAACTCAGAATATTCTAAGTGGGCGATCTTGTTTTGGCTGTTCAGAGGCCGATGGTTATGACTCACAAAACTGTCGGCAAATTCCAACCAAAGTGGGAAGGCCCATTCATCATCGAGGCTGTATTCTCCAATGGTGCTTACTGCCTCGTAAAACAAAATGAAGACTTGCTCATGTTGCCCGTCAACGGCAAGTTCCTGAAGAAGTATTATGTCTAAATGATATCCTCCAAATTAACCGGACCGTTAAGTTATGTGCCCCCAGGTACCGCTGAACTTACACTCTGGTAATCCCAAATGAATCCATATCGCATCTTCTGGGTAGTAAGTCATGTATGATCATAGATTTGAACTTCCTTCCTAAAAGAGCATCTTCCTCATGATCTATCACCGGCACTTTCAGTGCATAAAAAGGGTAACAGATCCACAAATTTCCCGAAACAACTACGTCGTTGTCACCTCTGAGTTGTTTCACTTCCATCAAAAATAAACCACCCCTCGCGTAGAACTTCCACGTCCATATTACCTCTGAGTTGTTTTAAGTACCCTTCATGGTGTCCACACCTGCCACGTCCTCATTACCTCTGGGTAGGAAGACTCTATTGAAGAAACCCTCATATTTACCACGTCCTCATTACCTCTGAGTATGTATGTTGGTTTTCTCTCGACTTATTATCCGTACCCAAAACCAGGGTACGCCAAGGATAATAGGCCCACAAATGTATACAGTTGACAACAAATGTTCGCAGTTGACCACAAATGATATACTAGGTCCCCTAGTACATGCACCTCTTTTCTCATTATCATATGCCTTTGGAGCCCAACTGTTCTATGGCATTCTTTCGCCCAATACCAAGAACTTCTATGTCTCACCACGAAATTGTTCTAGGTATCTCTATCAAACTTATTATCCATACCTAAACCAAGGTATGCCAAGGGTAATAGATCCACAAAAAATCCCCCAGTAGGGCAAACATCATAATACGGTACAAGCACAATAGATGACAGATGGTGTAAACATAGTCATTTATTAAAAAACAGAAGTATTATATGTTCGGGGACTGCGTCCCTATTAAAATGAAGGAAAATAACAAAGAAAGAAAGGAAAAAAAGGCCGACTACGGTTCGGTGACACATAATTCCCTAAGGCGTTCCCTCAGTAGGGTCATTGACCGCTTAAATCGCCGCTTGGCCCGACGCTCGGCCTCCTGAGTCAACCGCTCCGCATCCTCTAGATACGCGTGGGCCTGCCAGCCATCTTCAAGGCTCTTCAGAGCACGCTCCAAGCCAACAGAAGTTCGGGTGACCTTGTCATCCTCCTGAACAATTAGCTCATTATCCGTGCGGACATCCTCGAGTTTAGATTCCAAGAAAGTCAATTTTCTCTGAAGCTCGAGGATCTGCTCTCTCGTATCAATTATCCCACGGGAGACGGCCGCTTTCCGAGCAATGCAATCCTCTCCCCTACGGCTCAACTGATCGTACTGCAGAGATAGATTATGGAGGTCCTTATAATCGGCTTGGACGTATCCCGAGCAACCCTTACTTTCTCCATGGCAGTTATAATGAAGGCACGCTCCTGATCTATTGTCGAAGACAGATCAACTTGCCACAGTACTTGAAACTGGGCCACAAGATGATCAGTCTCTAGCAATTTGGGCTCCAAAAGCTCAACTATCCCTGCCCCACCAGAGAGGGTTCTGAAGAGTTCAATTTCGCTACGGGCGCATTGACGGGCCAAGGAAAAAGATGTCCCCCTCTCCATGGTGGCCTCAACCCCTCGCTTCAGGTGACGATAGAAACTGTCAACCACATCCTTTGACGATTCATCTAGAACTTCCGAAGAAGATGGTGTCAATGGAAGAGTAGCTGGCAGAGTTGAAGAAGATGCACCGGAAATTGATGCCCCTGCCACAAGGAAAACAAGTTCCGAGCGAAAGGACGCTTGAATAGCGACCAATTCCTCCTCCGCAACCCGAAGGATCTGGAGACTCGGCATGGTGAAAAGGTCGACCTCCGGAGCCACGTGAACAGAGGAGGGTGCAGGGACCATTTCTTCCCGTCACGGTCGCTCCGTCGTCTGCTCTTCCGAACTCGATTTAGCGAGAGGTCCCTCAAAGTAAGTTAGAGGGGGAGGAGGCACACTCACTTCCACCAGATTCCCTCTAGCGAACTCTTCCCTGATAATATCCGTCGTTGGTAGTGAAGGAGCAGGACCTGTATGTCCAGAGCAACCATCAATCAGCTTAACCCGAAGGATGTGATGATAGAGCAAATGAACCTCCTCACTGGTCAAAATTTGACTTAGCTTACCTGGGAAGAGTTGCTGGGGCTTAGGTTCGCTCGCAGCCACCATAGCCTCTTCACCAGCAACATCCGACCCAAATGCAGCTGGTTCATCTGCCTCAGCCGCCCCGAAAGAAGATACAAATAGATCAGCATCACCCGGCTAAAATTCAGCAGTCTCGAGGACGGGTTCAGTAGAACCTACGTCGCCCTGGGTTGGGACGTCAACAACTAGAGGAATCACAGCCGTCGCTGGGAGAATCCCGGCGGCAAGAATCTCGACACTCATATCTCTAATTAGAATAGTTAGAGCCTGGCCGATCTCAGAGGCAGTAGC
Organism: Iris pallida; assembly: GCA_029216955.1. Lineage (NCBI taxonomy): Eukaryota > Viridiplantae > Streptophyta > Magnoliopsida > Asparagales > Iridaceae > Iris > Iris pallida. The sequence continues at coordinate 6,148 of JANAVB010044957.1, read as the reverse complement.
CGGCTCTGGAAAGTCCCCTTCTTCTGACACCTACCGAGAAAAGAAAATCAATTAGGTCATATTTCAGAAAAAAGAAGAGCCAAAGAAGAAGATGGTTGTAATTCAATTTACTTTCAAGACGGCATCAACATCATCGCGTCTCTCCCTTATGAGCAGCACACGAGGCTTAAACGCAGCCCGTTTCACGGAGTAAGTTATGCCGCCAACGGCGGGCTCACGCCTGCTTCGCTTGCGTGATGGACCAGGCACGACAGGCGGCTGATCTGCCACCATATCTTCTGCGGGAGGAAGAGTGTTATCGGGATCATGCTCGTCATCCTCTTCGTCTGAGTCGGCAGACTCCGAGTCTGACACAGCAATCGTGTTCTCCCTTTTTTTCCTCGCCTTGGACCCCTTGGGCTTCTCATCCAAGCCAGTACCAACAATGAAGCTGGTACCCGGGTCAAAATCAATAGGAGGCTTGTTCGCCATGACACGGTATAGAGCCGCCATATACAAGATCTTCTCTGACTCCCCAGCATCAGAAACTGAGAAGCTGGTACGGGTGTGAACCGTATTATAATAGTGTCAAGCCCTGATGCCGTCAAGGATGCTACCTTCAAAACTCAGGTAAGAGCTGGGACTGTCCAAGAATAGCTGACTATACCCAAACTATCGGGAATATCTACTGGGGAAGTAAGGCTCCAAGTAGACAGTGTTGTGGTTGTGGTATACCAGATAGGCAGGACGAATGTTGTGCAACCAAAGGATCATCTTGTCAGATAAGAAGTGGGGAGGCCCAATACAATCAAGATGTAAGTTGTTGACTTATACAGCAGTAAACTAAGGAACAGACACAAAAAATGTGTATCTGTCCACCCTCGCCAACGCCATCCGACAGGCATGCATGGTCGTGCAATCCCAGGACATACGATAATACTGGAAGATGAAGGCATCGTCAGCAGTTACGCCATCTTCGGGGCCAGGCCTCATCAAAGACCAGTAATACATCAACAACCACCCCATCAGATAATGATAGGGTAGCTCAATGCGTTCAAAGTCCTTCATCATGTCACGGGCGATGACCTTGGACAAGAAAGTACGAAGGCCACAACGTATGCTGCACACTATGGCTGGGAGAAGAGCTAGTCTGACCCCAAAGACCAGCTTCACAGTGGGAAGGATAAAGTTACGGCTGATCCTCTCGATAGAACAAGCCCCTCCCGAGACCACGCAGTTCCGTAGCCATACAATCAGAAAGCCTGCCAAAAGATCCTTCTCGGACAACGGCTGAGTGTCTTGATAAAAATAAGCAAAAGAGTCAGATTGACTCCCGAATTTGTTGCCGGCGGTTCTTATCCTCTTGGCGGTTGACACCTGATCCTGCACCTCCTCCCGAGTTCGAGGACTTCGGAGAGAAACCCGGCCTGAGGCGTCGAGCTTAAAAAGGTAAGTGAGCCAGGCCTTTATATGCAGAAGGTTCCCTTCTGAGCTGTCATTCTTTTTTTTTGACAACTGCTGGCACGTGCTGTGATGACACAGCAATTCCCGGTAGACAGCTACAAAGCCTGGGAACCTTTGCTCCAAATCCTCGAACTCTTCGTTCGTCAGGGTATACACTTCGAAGACTTTATTTCCCCAAGGCAGCTTGGAGACGTCATGTATCTCGTGGGAAGCAAGCCCCATATCTACTACGGGTGTAAAGAAGGTCCTCGTACGGCGATTGTACATCTCCAGCAGAGCCATGAACAATTTCTTGTTTATGGACAAGCCGTAAAAGGTGCCCCGAATAACATGGTAGAGTCCAATCTCGCGCAGGAGAGTCTCGTATTTTTGCGCGATCCACGTAGACAGGTTGATCAACGAAGGGAGGGGGTTTATCCAATTCAACAGCGATAACCGGCCAACGGGATAGGACCTCTTTCGAGCAAGGTGGTTCAGGAAAGTGTCAGCTTGAGAGAACTTAAAATTGGGACCCTACACATTCAAAAAATTACCTGGGGCCAACCCCATCACATAGCGGCTGACTGATATCCTGCCCACGTACACTAACTCCAAGTTATTGTTATAGTAAATTTTGCCCACAAACATTCTGTTCCGGGTCAGAGTCAAGGAATCCTCCATCTTTCTGTCCATCGGCAGCTTGTTGAACTACGACAAGGGAAAACAACGCTCCATCTGAGGAATATGGATCGCGATTCCGTCAGAAGTAAAACTCCAACTCTCAGGTATATCCAGAACTTGGGAGTTCTTCACGGTCAGGGTATCTCCGAAAAGGAATGCTGGTTTCAGGTGTTGGTTCCCCAGCAGCCCTGAGTTCATCATCCCCAAGAGAAAGTAGAAGGACTGGTTTTTAATGTCTCTCATCCTCTCCACAGGTTCGTCTTTGGGAAGCTGGTACACCATATACTCGACTAAGTGGTCGAACCTCATGCCCACAACAGATTGGGCGCGACCTATCAAGGGCTCTCCCGCAGGATTGACCGGCAAATTTACTGAAAAAGACAAAAGAAACAAGTTAGAAGATGGCCAGGGAAAATTGCTTAGTGTTTCCGAGCTTATGCGGCTCTGATTAGGTGGGTCCTTATGCAGCACAATTTAAAGGAGCTTATACGGCTCTATTTGGGAGGGGCCTCATGCGACCCAGTTCAAATGAGCTTATGCGGCTCTGTTTAGCGGGGCCTCATGCGATCCAGTTCAAGTGAGCTTATGCAGCTATGTTTAGCGGGTGCTCATGCGGCCCAGTTTAAAAGAGCTTATGCGGCTCTGATTTGGTGGGGTCTCATGTGGCACAGTTCAAAGGAAGCTTATGCGGCACTGTTCGATGGGTCTTCATGCAGCCCAGTTTGCAAAGTGCTTATGCGGCCACAAAATGACTCTCATGTAGCTCGGACATGAGGCATACCCCCATATGGCTCGGACATGAGATGTACATGCGGCACATACAGCATAGTATGCGGATTCATCACAATAAACTCGAACAGTTCAATAAAGACGAAGAAGGCCCATGCATAAAATATGCTGCGTAGCCATGTTGGTTAGGGTTTTGAGTTCATACAATTTCTTCCAACATTTTTACCATCAATGGCGGGGTGAACGTCGGGATGAGCTGTGGGCACCACAGTCGATGAGGAAGCCGCTCCTTTACCCTTCGCCGCAGCGCTGGAGGAAGTCTTGGGAGCCATTGGTGATCGAAGGAGAAGAAGAGATGGCAACTAGGGCAAGAAGGCTTGAACAAGAGAAGATAGTAAAGAGTCTCTCTCTAAAAATTATTCATATTTATAGGCGGACAGGGGGTGCATGGACCGATAGGCGCTTCGAATTATGTATTGCCTAGAAAATAAAACCGACTCTTGGGATTTTATCCCCTCTCATGCAAAAAGGAATGCTCAGAATCATCGAGGCAAATCCAAATATTTAATGCCGACTCTTGGGATCCTACCCAAAAGACGGCTTTAAATCAAAAGAAATCAAGATCAATCAATGAGACGCATACGTGGCATGAAGGACAACATGTGGCCAGAGCAGTCTATGAGGCTAGGAAGTCTATGCGGCCAGAGCAGTCCATGCGGCCAGAGCATCCATGCGGCTAAAAAATCCTATACGGTCAGAGAAGCCTATGCGGCATGAAGAGATTACGTGAACATTCTTCTTATTCAAAGTATTTCAATTTTTACAAATTGAAAACTTTGAAGGGTTCTTGTAAAAGTATGAAAAAGAATAGTAATTCATATGCGGCCCAGATTCAGCATGCGGCTCAAAAGCTTGAAGAGTTTTATGCGGCTCGGAAAGTCCTAGAGAGCCATATGCGGCTCAGGAATTTTATGCGGCTCAGGAAGAGCCACGTGGCCTCATGCGGCTCAAAATAGGCCGATTAAAACTGGCCATAATTACTCCCTGCAGCTGGTCATTTAATGCTCTGACATAAAGTGACAGTTCTGACGACTCTGACATAATGAAGAGACGCGTCATGCTCATCAAAAGACAAGAAAATCTCTAAGATAGTCGTCGTAGTTCACAAAATCCGAAGAAGCTCTCTATACGCACCGCCTAGGCCACCCTTATGCGGTTCAGTTGGGGAGGCCACCCTTATGCGGCTCGGTTGTGGGGGCCACCCTTATGCGGTTCAGTTGGGGGGCAACCCTTATGCGGCTCAATTGTGGGGGCCACCCTCATGCGGCTCAGTTGTGAGGCCATCCTCATGCGGCTCGGTTGTGAGGCCATCCTCATGCGGCTCGGTTGTGAGGCCATCCTCATGTGGCTCGGTTATGAGGCCACCCTCATGCGGTTCAATTAACAGACCACACTCGTGGGGCTCTGCCAGGACGCCCCGTTCATATGGCTCGCGGCATAATGGCGGTTGGGACACATGGCAGAAGATTGACTGAGACTTATCTACGCAGATTTATGGCAACCAATAAATCATAACAATGCAGATTTATTGCAACCAACACAACAGCCCAGATTGATTTCCAACAAACAGATCAAGGTTAATCTTAACCAATCCCCAACCGCCCATTTTTAAGATACAGTTATTGCACACCCCACTCATCACAAACTCCTATAAATAGCATAAGATTATTCCTTTACACACACACAGAGAAAAAGTACATAGATAGCGACACACAGAGACCCAGAGCAATCCGAGCAGAGAGCGAGAGCTTTTCTTCGACGTAGCCAAGGTTGCGTTCGATCGTCCAAGGAGTAAGGCAGAGTTGATATCACTTTTTCGAGCCTCTACTGTCACCCTCCAGAATCAAAAACTAAATAATTGTACTTAGATTGCCTTTCCTAGGTTTTGTTCCTAGGCTCTCTTTGTACGAGCGAGTTTGTATTGTGAGTTAAAGTTCAGTCCTCCCATAAAACTGTTTTGTTCTTTGATAATCAATGGAAAACAGAGTACCCCTCCGATACTCTTGCGATACGCACACCAAATGGATTCGATTTGAATCCAAACTTAGCCTAGGGCTAGGGGGCCCTAAATGAATGTATCTATTGTGAGAAATCAGAAAATTAATAGGTTTAGAGGTCATTACCTATTGAGAGTTGAAATCTCAATGAAAGCTCCTAGATTTAGATCTCCACCAAGTTTTAATGGTCAAATTGCTCCCAATCTTTGCTAGCTAGTCAATAGAGACCTCATCTACACTACAAGAGTGTATTGCAATTGATTTGGATCAATTTGAAAGTGATTTGACGAAAGGGGGCAAATTTAGGAAAGAACACCAATTTTGGGTTAGGGTTTCAATGTAAGGGAATAAGGGGGCAACTTATACAATATATAGGCAAAGGGAGGGTCATATGTGGCCAGCCAATGGATTACCTAGGGTTACGGTTAGGTTCAATTGACATGAAAGGCCTCTCAAGACATAAATTCTAGCCCTTTAGGTAAAGGCCCAAACTTGATTAGGGTTTTGCACAAATATCTAGTTCTAACATAATATCTAAATACTTTATAACTTAGTTAATTAGTTTAAATCTACTAACTAAGCCTTTAGGTTCATGATCAACATTTAGATTAGGGTAATTCTAGGGTTAGACCTAATATAACACTTAGCACATTATTTATTAAATAAAATTCAAAAATAATAATAATTCACTAATTACCAAAATATCCTTAGCATAAAAAGTGGTAGTAAACTAATCTAATCACATTAGCTAGGTCTCCATGGTCATGGTTAATCTCTAGGCTAAGTAGTTCTAAGGTTTTACTAGCAAGGGACACAATCATAATAAATCAATTTAAATATTATTAAAATAATCAAAAATTTACCAATTTATCATTAACATGATTTAAATATATTATTTAACTATTATCAAGATCAATTTTATAAAAGTTCAAAATTACCCTTTATTTTAGAAAAGCGGTAGTTATAAAAACTATTCATGGGAGTTTTCTTCGATTTAGGTTGAATTAGAACCCCATTAGGAGTTTTCTTCGATTTAGGTTGACAGCTTCAACCCAAAAATATTTGGGTAAACAAAATTGGTTCAACATTACTCTAGCCATTTTAGACAGAGTTATGTTCTTACGTTCCATAACTCCATTTTGTTATCGAGTCCTAGGGCAGGGAAACTCGTGCAAATGAACGCGTGTCACAAAATTGCTCTGTATTCTCAAATTTGTCGCCATGATCACTTCGGGTACGAGTGATCATGAACCCTTTCT
>JANAVB010044956.1:0-34499 GCA_029216955.1 Iris pallida | reverse complement strand
CTCCACTGTGCCATCTAGATTATGCTTGATGGTGATATACCCCAACGATAAGCTATTTAAAGGCATAAGAACTAACTACCATGTATGGTTTACTGAATTGTGTGCATCTCATCTTCTATTGTTGCTTCCCAATAAGAGTGCTTGAGGGCTTCATGAACATTTTGAGGAATTAAAATAGAATCAAACGAAGAGGTAAAGGTATGAAAAGATCAATTCAGTTTATAGCAAGAAACAAACTTTGCAATAAGATGATTAGTGCAAGTGAATATTATGTTAAAATTTAGTGCATCATATTCCTTATGATTGAAATCTATGTGACTGCCATCTAATTAGTTGAATAAGTCTATTCTGGATGAGTCCTTTAGTCTTTTAAGTTCAGAGACATTTCAGGAGTATGACTTGGTCTCTTTTATTGCTATTAACTGCTGTTAAACTGAGTCATAGTGGTTGAGAGTCTTTATGGAAAAGTTATGCCAATAGCAGAGAATAAATCATATAACTAGAGTCTGAAATTAGTTCTTTTAATTCATGCCAAGCATCTATATATGTTATTCTGATTGAGTAATAAATATGTGCTTCTTTCATTGTTGCTTTTTATATTATTGAGTTGTTTGTAACATGGTATCAGAGCCAAGTTGCTAACAAAGTGTTCGTTTTTATTACTCAGTGAAGCTGTTAGGGGATTTGTCATTTGAGGTACTTCTTCTTAAGTGTTCATGATAAATGGTGGAAGTGGTTCTTCTCAAGCTGTTGTGGACAAGTTGGTTGGTAGCTACTACAATTATTGGAGGCTTTGTATGGAAGCTTATTTCAAGGGTAGGATTTATGGGAGCTTATCTCTGGTGCTAAATACGTAATTCCATAGGACACTTCGCAAAAACAGAGTTGCGACAGAAGTGGAAGATCAAGTGCGGCAAAGCTTTATTTGCTTTGTGAACGTCGATTAGCATGGAGTACATCGAACATGTCCATGATGTGACTTTACCAAAGAAAGTGTGGGATACATTTGAAAGGTGAAAGGTTTTTATCCGAAAGGAATACGATGCAGCTGCAATTTTTGGAGAACAAACTTGTTGGGATGACTCAAGGTAACCTTTTAATCTCAGAATACTTTCTGAAAGTAAAGAATTTGTATTCTCAAATTTCAGAGTTGGATATAAAGGAGCTCCATTAGCGAAGCACGTCTGCATCATTATCTTATTCGTGGGTTGTAAACAGAATTTATGCCATTTATTTCTCTATACATGGGTGGGCAAGTCAGTCGTCTATTATTGATTTGGAGAACCTGCTTTCTAATCATGAATCTTTGGTCAAGCAAATGACTTGCAAATTTTCTTCTGATGTTGAAGATGTACTTTTCAGTGAAGATCAATTAAGCACATACAAATGCTTCCAAGCCTTCATTCAAAAATGGTATGCATCAAAGGGTGGATGGGGAGTCAAGATACGATTCCAAACCTTGTTACAGATGTGGAAAGCCAAGACACTTTAAGCGTGACTGCCGTATGAAGTTTATATGTACTAGGTGTGGCAAATCAGGGCATATCAAGAAAAATGTTGGGTAAAGCTCTCCGATGCAGATGCAACCTTGAAACCAAAGATGAAGAAGAGCCAAAGTGGGAGCATTGTTTCTCTATTGAAGTTATTGATCAACCTGATAATGTAGTATCAATTGTGCATCAGATCGCACATAAGAAGATGATAATGTTTTTACTAACTAAAGAAGGAATGGATAGTTGATTTAGGCTGCTCATATTTTGCCACTGGGATGTTACGTTGCTTTCAGATGTTCGTCCTCATATCGGGAAGTGTGTTATTATTACACCTGATAACTCAGTACATCCAGTTCTCAAGGAAGTCCATGTCAATGTTGCAAACTTGAATAGAAATTGAGTCTCTCTAACAGATGTTTATGACGTTCCTAGTGTAACGTCCTAGTCCCAAAATACGTAGGACTAGGAGAACGTATACATGCCAACTACGTATCGAGAGGACTCCAGTCCAGCTCGAATACGTATAAGCTGTCTCGGTGTTATAATTCTATATATCATTCACTTAAATATATGAAACTCAATCCATATGCTAAATAAATCAGGAATAAACAATATTATTATGATCTGCAGCCCAATAACATACATATTCGATTAGACCCGAAGGACGACATGGGTCTATAAAACTAAGCTGAGAGCAGTATAAATAATGGTATAATATAGAAGCATGGTAAAGTACCTGACTCGGATATAGCAATAGCTCTATGAGCAGCGGACTATCTCTGCATGACCAACTACCTGGAGAGATCACAGCTCCTCAGGGAACATAGCAAGGTACAAAAAATGCTAATATAATAGTCAAAAAAATGACAAAGGGCATCTATAACCAGTCTAAGTGTAAATATACAGTTGAGGACAATCCTAATACCAGGCCCAGTCATACAGGCAATCACCCACAGCACCGTGTTGTGATACTGATGGGCAAACAATCAAACAATACCATAGCTCTGCTACAGAGACCAGAACCATGAGCACAATAAACAAGTCCCAAGTATGGAAGCATGATCACGAGTCTAGATGGTCATATATTTCGGTAGTCCTCTCCTACCCATGCTCTAAAACTATCTAGTAAAGTCACGTATGAATCATGTACCAGTAACAAGTTATGTGAGCTAGTACTACATGCTATCACAGAGTCCATAGCCACGAATAACTCTTGTCAGACTCAGTATCATATCATCATCATCCATCATGTCCGTGTCCTATGGTATATCATGTCAATGAACATGACATAATGCACACAATACCTAATATCGATATACAGTAATAAAATGACATCGGCACCCGAATACGATGTGGACGATAAATACTGACCGATCCTATGTCATGACAATATTATATAAGAATGCAACAATAAAAAAGAAAAAAGTAAACTGTAACATTGGCAAGGTACACTTGCCTGTAACATCTGTCTGTGTGTACGTATGACCAACTCCAACGTCCTCGCTACTCCCACCAAGTCCGCCTATATTAAATATCCTATTATTAATCTCTCTCTAACGACTTACCATATATGAACTTTCCATATATGAACCATAATAATATCTATACACCAAAGATAGTCATAATGTCTACTACACAATAACTTCTAAACTACCAAATCTTCCTATAAATGTATTTTTACTAACATAATATATTAATTAAATTTTAAAAATATTTATAAATATTTTATATCATTATTTATTATATTGGTAGAAATCAAGTATACAAGTCCTAGGTTGATTCTACAATAATGTTCCTAAACTCGGTATACGATATGAGCCCCGAAACAAAAATTTTAAAAATGATTAATTCTAAAAACTTATAGAAATAGGTAATATTATATGTTTATCATTAAAAAATTCACAACAATTAATTTGGTGATGGTCTACGAATTTTCAAATCAATTGGACACGTAGAACTCATAGATTTCGGTATTTCGATATTATGGTAAAATGTCCAGAGTTTTAATAAACAAACGAAGCCAAAATACTGCAAAAATATATGCGTTGTAAATATTAGGAAGTCTAGTTTCTTAGGAAAAATATATGAAAGGTCAAAGTGGCTTGAAAGTGGATGAAAATTAGCTCGCAACAGAACTGGTCTATTCTGGACACCTTTCCATAAAATGAACGCTCCGGTCAAATCGTTTGGAACTGTGTAGGTGGCCTATTGGACAAGAAAATAGACACAAAGATCTTCCTATCATCTTTTGTTTCATAAAAAGATGAGGTCAAGAAGTACACAAAACCCTAGATGCAAAACAATATACCTGTTGACTTGTAGGGCTATTTTGGTGTACTAGAAGGGATTGTGAATATATGAGAGTTGATAGGATTGTAGAGGGTCACATTAGTTTCACAACTAATATTTATGGAGCATCACTAGAGGTCGAGAAGGGACCGAAATTATTGTTACGCCACAATGTGCTATGGCTGAATTGGGCTGGGTGAAGATTTTGGTTTTTGCAACGTATGTAAGAGAAGATGCAGTTTTTTAATGTTAAAATATAAAATTTTTGAGTTTTATATGTTAGGGTTTATTGGGATTTGGTTTGGATTGATTTGGTTGCCTATTTGAAAAGATAGGCAAAGTTGTCTCTCCTATGATTTAAATCGAGTCCAAAATAGGAAAGTTGTTATGAAGTTGGTTTAAATTAGATTTAATTGATGTGGCTGCATATTAATCCACAAAATCAATCTAAAATAGGTCTAAGAGATTATGGCACCCTAGAATAGGCTCTAAAAAATCTTATTTGGACTAGTTTTGGGTCGGTAGAATTTTTGTGATCGATTTGAGTCCAATATGCCTATAATTTCGACTTGTGTGCCATTTGAAAATAAATAGTACATGAGAACTCAATTGAGTGGGACTCCATTGGTATGTGTATAGTAAGCTCAAAATAAGTATATATTGGGTCAAAAAGTTTGGATCGGATTTGGGCCTCAATCGGAATTGGAAAAATACATCGAATAGGTAAAGAAATGACTATTTGACCCCAAAGTTGTACAAGAAATATGTAGTATAAGAGAACATATTTGAGTGGGATATAATGTACCAAAATGAAGGTGGACTTTTCTAGAACATGAATATGAAACTTGTTTCGAGAAATTGGTCAATGTTGTGCTTCAAAGTTCAAAGCTACGACAAAGTGCTTATATAGCCATAATTCAAAATAAATATAGTTTATTAAAAATTATATAAATAAATTAAAATTTCCAAAAAATCAGGGTGCTTACACCTGGATTAGGAAGGAACCTACATCAGTCTCACAAGTAACAGACAAGATGAATTATGTTCTTTTTGGTCCAAATGATGTCCAGGTTCTTACAAACTTGAAAAATCTTGTTACTGATGTCCTTTTTACATGCAAAGAAATGAGGCTTTATATGTTTTATCTGCAGGATAAGCATGTTGAAAATATAAGTAAAAATAATATGCCTCACTTTGGAATGCTCGACTTGGACACATTGGTTATCAATTATTGACGCAGATTTCTATCAAGCACTTACTTGAAGGTGTTCCAATTTTTAAGGTAGTACATCAAGATGTAATATGATCAGGATGTCAGTTTGGTATGTCTCATCGTCTTCATTTTTAGCAATCTATGAATCGTGCATCCTTGATGTTCCAACTGGTACATTCAGATCTCATAGGACCAACGAGAACACCAAACTACAGTGGTTGTCACTATATGATGATTATTGTTGATGACTTCTTTCATTATAGCTGGGTGTATTTTATGGAAACAAGATTGAAGCTCTCTCATACTTCATGAAGTTCAAGTCGATCGTAGAGAAAGATTTTGGGTGTGAGATAAAGTGTCTGCGTACTGATAATTGGAAAGAATATTTATCTCATGCTTTTTTCAGTATTGTAAAGAGCATGGTATTCAACGTCAAATGACATGTCCAAATACCCCACAACAAAATGGAGTTGCTGAGCGCAAGTTGGCACATCTGGCATTAATGAGCTTATCTTGGTTGCATGACAAGAACCTTCCACGTGAATTGTGGGTTGCTGTTATGCACTATTCGTGTCATGCGATTAATCGATTGCCTCCATGTCCAGGTACCTCAAAATATCTTTTTGAGATATTATATAATATTAATCATGATGTGAATTATTTTAGAATTTTTGGTTCCCTCTATTAGGTTCATGTACCTAAGCATAGTCATACTAAACTAGACCCCAAAGCTAGAAAATGTGTCTTTATTGGCTATGGCACACACTAAAAAGGTTGGAGGTGTATGGACCCAATTACTAAGAAATCTATTCTCTCTCGAGATGTCGTATTCGATATGATATTGACCTAACTCTAGTGATCAGAACATCAAAAACTCACATTCTGTGTAACTAGAAAAGTCTAATTTCGAATCATTCGAACGTGAAGATGGCGTCCACGAAAGGCAGGGTCAAGATTCTTCTTCCGGAGAACATGATTCAGCAAAATATTCAGTAAGAAGTGACTATGATGTTCAACTCAATGCTTGCACTATAACATATAGTTTCTTAGCTGGACATGTTAGTCCCGGGGCTTGATCAAAGTTGGTAGACTCGATGTCGAGATCAGAGGTTCAACAAACGTTCACCTTCTGATTATTCTTGTGATCTAAGAGGAACACTATAATATAAATCTGATTACAAATGCAACAATAATCAGAAAGTAAATCTCACGTTCTTCCTCGCAATCGCAGTTGCTGACGGACAAAACTGAGTTCAAAAAATAAATCTCACGTTCTTCCTTGCAATCGCAGTTGCAGACGGACAGAACTGAGTTACAACTCAGATGAAGGAGAAAAAAGAAGAAAGAAGAAGAGAAAATATTCTTACTGGGTTGATTAAGATCACCGTTGCTCAAAGCAAGATTCGCCCCACCACGATCTGCTTCCAGGAACCAGCAAGTTCACGAAGAACTTCTGGAACGCTCGTAAGTCAAAATTTGAGACTTGAACGGGCTTCCTGGACTTTACAGGCTCCCTTATCTCTCTTTTTGGGGCATCTTTCAAAGGAGGCCAAGGGGCTCTATTTATAGAGTAGAGTTGAGACTTCACCTCTTCTCCTATCCGATGTGGGACTAAAATACCAATACTCAAAAATAGAGTTTAATATTTTAGATCATCCCACAATCAGCATAGAAGTGTGCCAGTCCACGCCTACCCCCCGAACAATCCCGTATATACACGAGACATCCTGGAGTCCGTGTCCGAGTCCGAGTCCGTACAACAAAAATCAACTTGCATCCTTGTTAGATTTAATCCTTTTTCCTTCTAGGAAAATACTCCCACATGGCACAAATTTGTGCCCCACTACACCTCATGTGCACACCTCAACACAAGCAATACATTATATTGAGATACTCACCATTTGGTGTAGCCGATGTGGGACTATCTTTTCTAGTCCAAAGGCAAAAACACCAATAATCCCCCACATATCTCAATATTTGGGTTGAGCATTCTCCACAGCGACTGCCTATCATGTATTAGGAGAGATGTCGCTACGACTTGAATCTTTCCGCATAGGTTAAATAACGGTATGATACAAGAATGGACTAAGCCCTGAATTCTGTACCATAACTGCAATTCTACCTACTCACATAATGACATCAACTGTGCTTCTGGCTGCACATTGAAGGCCTTGTGCCAGCCTGGTTTCAGTGTATAATTTTTTGGACGTCTACAAGTTTACCCTCAAGAGATGGCCTGATATCTCTGTCCATACACTATAGGTGAGTTCTTTATAAAGAGTCATGGCATGAAGCATTGTGCTTCTTTGCGGTGCTACGCCGCTATGACATGGCTTAAAGCCGAGGCTTTACCCCACCTGGGTACCTCATTGTAGTGTCATACTACTGTAGCATGAGGTTACAGGCCTCTTTGTAGTGCCAAACTACCCAGCATGAAGCCTTGCGCTTCCGTGCGGTGTTACGTCGCTATGACATGGCTCACAAAGCCGAGGCTTTACCCTACCTGGTACCTTTTCGTGGTATCATGCCACTGTAACATGAGGACATCGTCCTCTTTGTAGTGTTGTCTACCTCTCTTTATTACGATTATCATACAACATTAGGCTACCTGCCTATTTGCGGTGCTATTCCGCTGTGACTTGGCTTGTAAAACCGAGGCACTACCCCTACCTGGGAACCTCATGGTGGAGTCATCCTACTATAGCATGGAGTTACACTCCTTGTAGTGCTGCGCTACCGTGCTTCCTGTAAATCACTCCAAGCATTCACTCTGTCTGAGAACTCATTAAGGCATTTAAGGCAACCTTTCCACAGATTCGTTTTCCGCAGAAAACAACAGTAGACAACAGTGGTTGTAGGTCCGTAACCTCTCCATGTCACAGAGGACAAGTACCCACCGTTCCTGATATTCTTCTGGTTAATAGTCCTCCCTTGAACCAAAAGCTTGATGTCTAGTAGATTTCTCTTTGAACTAATAGCATAAAACTTTATGGTGGAATGTAATAACACAATATCAGAATGCCTTCAAGCCCATTTTATAAGCTGTGTCATCGACCAGCTGGCGCTTGAGGCCCTTGGTGAACGGATCTGCCAGGTTCTCCTGACTCCGAACATCAATCACTGCAATGACACCTCTTTTGATGAGATCGTTCACTGCCCTATGCTTCAACCGCACAGTTCTCTTCTTTCCGTTGAAGAGATCATTCGATGCCACCGCTGCAGTCACCTGGTTGTCGCAGTATATCGGAATTGCCGTATCTGTACCCCAACTACTGGAAGATCATACATGAGCTTTCGAAGCCACTCTGCTTTATCTGCTGCGGTATCAAGTACAAAGAACTCAGATTCTATAGATGATCGCGAGAGCATAGTCTGCTTCTTCGACTTTCACGATATAGCAGCTCCACCCATTGTAAAAATGTATCCACCTGTGGACCTCTCGCTCTCCACTTCTGAGCACCAACTGGCATCACTGAAGCCTTCCACTACCGACGGATCTTTGCTGTAGTACAGTGCATATATCTGAGTTTTCTTGAGATATCTCATAACCCGCTTCACAGCTTTCCAGTGCTCAACGCCAGGATTGCTAGTGAATCGACTCAGCATTCCCACAGCGAAAGCTATGTCAGGCCTAGTGACAGTAGTAGCGTACATCAAACTCCTGATGATGCTAGCATACTCCAACTGCCTGACGCTTTCCTTCGAGTTTGGCTCCAGCTTCTGATCACCCCGGTACGGCGTATCAATTAAAGGAAGATCATGATACCCATATCGAGTGAGCATCTTCTCAATGTAATGAGATTGTGACAGCGCTAATCCAGTGTCTGTCCGGATGATCTCAAGTCCCAAGATAACATCAGCATCCCCCAAGTCCTTCATACTGAACTTCGTCGAGAGGAACTTCTTTGTCTCCGTGACATAGCTTATATCCGTACCTAGGATTAGCATGTCATCCATGTATAGACAAACGATGACTCCTCTTCCGTCAGCAAACTTCGTGTAGACGCACTTGTCTGTTTCACTAACCCTGTAATCATTTGACCTTATGACTTTGTCAAACTTCTCGTGCCATATTTTGGGAGCTTATTTTAAACCGTACAGAGATTTTACCAATTTGCAGACTTTGTCTTCAAGACCTTTGACGACAAACCCTTCTGGTTGTTGTATGTAGATCTCTTCGGTCAGCTCGCCATTCAGGAATGCCATTTTCACATCTATCTGATGTATCACCATCTTACGTATCGCTGCGAGAGCAATCAACATTCTGATGGTGGTCATCCGGGCTACTGGAGCATACGTGTCAAAGTAGTCGATCCCCTGCTTCTAAGAAAACCCCTTTGCCACTAGCCGGGCCTTGAACTCGTCAATGGTCCCATCAGCTTTCATCTTCTTCTTGAAGATCCAGTTGCATCCGATAGGTTTTGCTCCTTCAGGTTGATCAACCAACACCCAAGTGTTATTGGAGGTGATTGATTCAATTTTATTGTCTATCACCTCCTTCCAGAAAATAGCATCTCTGGTCTTCATCGACTCATCATAGGTAAGCTGTAACACCCAGTTTTCTAAATGAGGGTAATTTTAAAATTTTGTAATTATATTATTATTTATTGATATTTATTTCACATTATGATTTTTGGTAATTTTTAATCATTTTAAAACTATTTAAAAACTATTTTAAGTCATGACTTGTAATTTTGATGTGCTGCTAGTGAAACCCTAGTGACTGCATGACCTAGAGCCAGACCACGTCATTAGGATGATTTTTTTTACTTTTGAGCATGAGAATATTTTGGTCATTTGGTCCCTTTGAATTATTTTAGGATTTATTGCATTGGTGATTATTAATTTGACTTTTGCTAGCTTTGACTTAAGAGACTGTCCTAGATTTTGACCTTGAATTTGGTGACTTAGTTAACATGGTATGGACCCTAATCTAACTCAAGTTGGTCTTGGTTGACTTAAGTTGGCTAAGTTTCATGAAGAGAGTAGGAGGATTCTTGCATTGGACCATAGGCTAAGGACTTGAACTAGTTAGCTAGTACAACTTGGCCCAAGGCCCAATATGAGAAACTCTAACCCTAGTTCTTCATTTTAGGCAGCCACAACAGCCCAAACAAGACATAACTTTAGCCTATATAATGTCTCTACACACCCCTTGCCTCTTTTAGAACATCCCTTTGTAGGAAACCCTAATTTCTTCCCCAAATTGCCTAACTCCTCCTTTTCTCCACCAAATTGATCACAACCTCTTGCAATTTGATCTAAATCTGAAGGGGAGATTGAAGGAGGCTTGCTTGCAAGGAGTGGAGCTCTTTTGGACACAATTTGAGGAAGATGGATTCTCTAATTTGGGGCTTTTCATTGAGACTTGCTCACAATAGGTAAAACCTATCAAAACCCTTTAAATTTCCAATTTCTTTCCATGGTTGCATTCATCTAGGTGTTCCCTAGCCGTCCCTCAAGTTTGGTAGAAAACTGTGTCCATTTCGTGTCCGTATCGGGCATGTATCAATGTCATTACATAGGTGTTCGACGAAATGCCTCTTAGAACTTTTTGTTCGTGGTTTTCAAAACAAATTATATATTTAGGAAGCCTATTATGTGTAGATTGTAATGGTATAGGACTGAGTTGGAATTAGTGTGTTTTGATGTATATTTTGACACGGGGACACAAGGACAGAACTTGTCTGTGCACAGTACTTTGCCCTGCTACTGCCGTGTCCAAACTTACTGGACATGACACGATTTTGAGTGCCACCAGTTGGTACTGGTAGGGGCACTGACTGACTCATCACCCAAGAAGTTTGGGGTGGATTGGTGTAGCGTGCATAGAGCTTTTCGACTCACAAGTGTCAGTCGAGATGTTGCACACACTGTTTTGACACTGGAATCTGTCTGTCAGTTTGACACTACTTGACCACGTTTGTGGACATGTTTGGCACTTGGACACTTGCTGGACACTTAGTAGACACGATAAAACTCTTCACAACACCCTTTCCTCGACCCTTCGTGCCACATATGGCTCGACACACGCACGCACTCACTGTCCTGTGCAGACCCTGGTTGGGTTGGGTTTGTGTATGTGTCATGGCATTATATGTACAGGTATGTTGTAGGTATATAGATGGGAAGCTTGGGCTGCCATTGCTTGGGGAGCATTGGGTGGCATGGTTAGAGTGTGCAGGCAGGTTGGCTGAGCCATAGGTAATGACAGGCACTTGGCCATGTTTGCAGATGGCAACAAGGCCACTACTGTTCAGAGCTTGTGAGGGGCTTGGCAATGTGCCAATGGTTCAGGGAGTGAGTGTGGGCTCGGGCAACAGGGGCTTGTCCTCATGTGCAGTCTTTGTCATTCACCTCCTTTATGGTTTACTCCCATTTATTCAGTTGGTGGTGGCATTAGATATCAGTCCACTTGACAAGAAGGAAATCTGGTATCAGTGAATGGTAAGGATAGGTATCATACTGCAGTTAGCTTGGTTAGATGAGAGTATAGGGGTTCATATCAGATGTTGACACTTGTGTGTTAGTCTTGTAAACCCTGTGGAGTAGCAGTATAAGAGATGGGAGAGGGTTTGTTACTGATTGTTCAGTTAGAACAATGTCCAGTGGGTCGTTAGGCCATCACAGATTGGGGTGTTAGAGAAGACATAGGTGAAGGGTGTAACACCCCAGTCCCAAAATACTTAGGACTAGGTACGTATCCATGCCAGCTGCATACATATGAAGTACATTCCAATATATGGAAACCTTGTATGTATACATAAGCTGTAAAATACAGTAGAACCATAATAACTAAATCTCATCCACTAAATAAATGATATAGAAGCAACTTTGAATTTGTTATGTATACAATCGTTGGGCGGAGACAAAGTTCACTACCAACTATCTCAAATAAAATGTACAAGAAGTGATCGATAAAATAACGAGACGAACCAAGCGCAATCGTCTTCGAAATTTATGGAGAAGATCACGGCCTTGGCTAGAACACCTGCGAAACACAAGAACACATACCTAGCGAGATAACCAGGTCCTCAGAGGGACGTAACAAGATACAATAAACATGCCATAGAAATACTTAATATAAAATATGCCACAATCAAAGAAAGTGACAAGACACAAATAAGGTAAACTAACCGAACTAAAGTGAACATGCAATTTGAGAAACAATCCTTCGACGCATGAGCTCTGGCTGTAAATGGGATCTGGTATAGTCCCCTTTTGGGAACCAGTGACCTAAGCGCATGACGTTCAAAAACGACAGTGGCCAACCTGAGAGGCTCACACCTGTATCTCCAGCGGAGCTACCGGGCTACAAGGGAAGTACAATCGAAGCCCATACGTCAGGTATTGTCCTCCCCACCCAAATGTCCCTACCAAGTCGCATCCATGACCATGTTTCTCTACTAACTGCTAAGTCTCCTAACTTGCCTCTATTAGCAGTTAGTCCTAACACATGCACATGGGGGATCAGCCCACACGCAAGAACCTCTACATGATACTCATCTCACACATTCTCGTGGTACAACTGCGTCAAGGTATATGCAATACACTACAACGGTAGTCCCTTAACTCTAGGTCCATATGCAATCAAGGGATAAATAACAAAGTACATCTAATATCACTGAGCAGGCAGTAAATCAAGAACTGGAAATAAATGAACAGTGATATGTAATAAAATGCAAACTAAAAATAAACAGTATAATGGCAAGGTATCTTGCCTGATGTTACGCCTGGTGTGGTGCAATAATCCGACAAGTCTTGATTGTCCGATAGCCATGTTCGATGTGTCATGGTCCGAAGTTGCAAGGAAATAGAGAGGCACGATTAGCTATGAGTAAAGGGAATAATTCGAAGAGAGTTTGTGCGGAGAGACGCGTGTCCTATTTTTAGAAAATATTTCATAAAAATAATTCTACACAAATACTTGGAAATATTTTATATATTTAAATTATAAAATATATTTTTATTAGTCCAGAAAAATACTTAAAATAATATATCTTTTTAAGCAAAACTTTAAGTTGTCAAAATATTTTAAATAAGTGCTTTAAAAATATATTAAAATAAAAGTTTAGGATTAAACCCTAATTTTGTCAAAATATATTTTGGAAAAATATTAATTATCGAATTTATTTAATAAATCGAATAATACACTAATAATAGTAAAATCCTAAACATAACAAAAATATCAAAATAATATTAATGATATAATAACAATAATAATAATCATCAACAGTATTAATAATCTAATAATAATACAAATAATACTAATAATAATAATAATATTAATAATTATAATAGTAACACTATAATGATAATAATAATAATAATAATAATGGTAATGAATATATATATATAATGATAATAGTGATAAAATAATAATAATAATAACATATAATAATAATAACAGCTTAAATACTGTTGTTCCCCCAAGTGTGAGAGAGAGAGAGTGGATGGAAAGTTGGGGATTCGGGAGGGTTCTTACCAGCGGATGGCACCGGTGGCCGGCGGCCGGGCGGCGAGCGTTGGGGAAGGCGGTCGCTACTGAGGCTAGTGCGGGCGGATCGCGGTGCAGCGAGATGGCGGTCGGCGCTGGGTCGGCGCAAAAAGGGGCGCGCTGGAGGAGGAGAGCGCCGGCGGTGCTCGCGGGTTGGGGCGGTCGGAGAGGTTGGGGGAAGCCGGAGGCACGGCACGGCACTGGGGAGGAGAGCGGCTACGGGCCGGAGGTGAGGGTTTTTCTCTCATTTTTTTTGAGTGATGATATTGATGTGGGTTTTGGAGGCGGCCGTTGGCCGGAGATCGGCGCGCAGGCGCCGGAGACGGGGGCTGGCCTGCGCGGGAAGTGAAGGCGACGAATCTGAGCGGGAAATCGGGACGGCTATGCGGTCGGGAGCGCCGGATCTGGGGCTGCCCACGGTGGCGCGGCGCTGCTCGCTAGTAGACGGCGGCGGCGGAGATTCGTAGAGGCGGCGGGTCCGACTGCGGAAGGCGGCGCTGTACAAGATGGAGACGGGAAGGACAGGGTATGGTGGGGATCGGTTGGGCGTGGACGGGCTGTGATGATGGTGGTGGTATTTGGCCGGGTGGCCAGGCCCGGGATCGATGGCAGGGGAGAGGAATCGTCGTATCGGGGGCTGTCCGATTCGACGAGGATGACTGTATTAAATACTGGAATAAGAATGTGCGTCACAGACACGATGCACAGCACGTCTTGGGTGAAAAAAATTTTATGGGTTGAAATTTATGGTGAATGAGAGAACAAGGACCTCTCTCCTTATATAGGAGGTTGAGTCTCCTATTGGGATAAGGATTAGAACGATTTAAATCCTTATTAGATAATTCCCCCTTTAATTTAAATTGATTTAAATCAAATTCAATATAGATAAAACTTGTCTTTAATTTAAAAGCCATTTAAAATAAGGTTAATAAAATCTTTTTCCAATTTAAATCATGATAATTAATTAAATATTAAATCAAACAATATTTTAAATTCCATTTTCATGACTAAATAAATATAGTAATAATTAATTTCAAAAATTTACGATAAATACTTAAATATTAAATCGTAAATAGCCTTTGTAAAACAAATAAATAAACAAATTGCAAAATACTTGGAATATTATTGCATATAACCCAAAATTTTCCAAATCACTACTTACTTTTAAACGACGAACATAATAACTCTTTTTGAAATTAAAATTATTTATCACCTATTATTTTGAAAATTAAATTCTTCTATATATAAAAATCTCTAATAAAATGTTTTACAAAAATATGTACCTCGTACATATTCGCATTCGACGAGTAATTACGAAACGCAATCTCGCACGCTACGTAAATACAACAAAACGAATTCGTACGCGACGTGTAGATATGAAGTACAAAATAAAATAAAATAAAATAAGATAAAAAATTATAGTAGAAATTTAGGGGATTTACATCCTACCCAACTTAAAAGAATTTTGTCCTAGAAATTTGGGAAAAATTAGGGTAGGTAGGGCGAAGGGGATGGTAAGAGTTTGTTCGAATAGATTTACGAGATCTTCTCGGGACGGAAATGCAAACAAATATTCGATGAGGAGGCAAACGACATTTCAATGGCAATATGTCCTTTGATCGATTAGAACAAAAAAATTTGATACGATCATGTATATGACACCCAATCAATGACTAAGGTCGTTCAACCCTAACACTAACTTTAAAAGGGCAACCTCATAAGCAGGTAATAAATTCCCTAATCCTTTAATATCATCAATATTCGTGTAGTCTCTCTTATCATAAATCGTTCTTTCCATTAATTTCTTTCGTACCACGTCCCGTTACCAAAAACCAATATGATTATAATTGTATTCTATCTTCCTCTATCTCGTCATAAATTTTCAAATAGTCTCAAATTTGAATACCATAATCTTCATTATACTAGCTCACTTTATATTTATCGTCCCAAGTTACAATTTCCTCTATAATTTTAATTCCAAAACCTTCAACTAATTGGCCCAAGTAAAAGTTAAAATCTCCTTACTACGATTTGTATTTATTGGTTAATGTACAATGCATCCATAGATACCAAAATAAAAGTCCGTCTGCAATGTTCGATAAATCTCGAAAACTAACGGTATATCCTCATAGCTCAATCTTCTATCAACAATCTCCTCTTTTTGATGAAAACTCATCTTAACTTCATATTTCTAATCATCTTAGAACTTAATCAAAAATATAAAGGTTTCTTTCTCCAACAATTTGTTGCCCTTGAAAAATAATATCATCATAACGTCAACATTGTCTTTATCAAAAATTTGCATCTCTAAATTTTATAGGTAAATTTTGTTCTTAAACCACCAACACTTTAGATGATTCTTCATTCGATATTTAGTTACCTTAAAACAAAGTTTGAAATTCGAGAAGTCTATCTATCCTTGAGTGTTTCGTCAAAACATAATATATCATTCCTTACCTCATCTATTCAAATTTATCGCACATTTATTTATGTCCCATCTATACCTCGTAATCTTGTAATTATCTTAATCAACTACATTATTTATCCATGCTGTGGGGTTCTCCAATCTAACCTCTATTAACCAAAGATTGTCATGATCAAATTTTATTTTGCATAAGGGAATCAAACAAGGAACAAGGTTGCGTAAACAATGGAGAAATCATAGTGAAATATGAGTAAGCAATTTAATTGGGAGGGAGAAAAGTAAGTGTTGCTAATATTGCATGAAGAGTAAAAGGTGTTATGTGTCTAAGTGAATCGAGATAAGACATGAAAATAAATGACAAAGGTTGAGCAGTCAAGATAAATGCAAAGTTAAGCATTTAATAGATCGCAATCACATATTAGGTCAAGAAAATTGAGTCTAGGTGGAGTCCATATCGGTACCATGGTAGGGGTTATGGTTGTGTCTTTATGGCCCGAAAGTCGTACCATAAAAATAGAGTACAAAGGGACGTGTTTTAGTGGGACATGATATACCTACATGAAGGCGAGCTCGTCTAGGTCTTGCATGTGAAATTTGTTGGAAGAAAAAGTCTAGTATTGTGCTCCAAATATTGAAATCACGATAGGAAACGCCAAATGATCAAAATAGAAAGTGGGTTTTCATAAGGTACTAATTAATGCACAAAATAAAAGGTTAAAGCACGAAATAAAGATAATTATGAATCTCGTAGGTCAAGATAAAATAAGTTAGAGACACAGTTTCTAGAGGAAAGATAGTCTCATAGATAAGGGTATGGTCAAGGGAATGATTCCAATCATTTCTAAGTTTCAAACAATTTAGAGGGTCACGAATAAGGATCTAGGTTTGAGGGAAGGTCGAGTAAGTCAAAGATATGTTCATCGGTTTGGTCGTTGGCTAACTATACTTGTGTATATGCAATATCATAATTATAGGTGGCATGGCAATCTAATGTGGGATACTTCTATCTCACTAGGGTGACCTTACTTGCTTCTTGGTCTTCTACCAATATATGATCTAATCTAAAATATCAAGTTCCCTCGAAAGTTTCTCAATAAAATTTCCAAGATACTTCGCCAAAATTTCAATTATCTTAGACTGTCAATCTTTAATCACAATTTTAAATCTCTAGTCAATCTCGAAACAACCCTTGCATATCGCAACTTGAATAATAACCCCTTTTTTTCCCAATCTTAAACTCCACATTTAATAAGTTTATTCGTCGAAATTTATACTACAAAATGTAACGTTTAAATAACTCCCGAATTTTAATTCTATATCCTTCAAATGTGTATATCTAGCTTCCAATAAGTCACAACTACTCTACAAAAGTGATTTTTTTTACCAAAATTTAAATATCCATAATCTTTAAACTCGAAATCTAAATAACTTTATATATCATAAATCATATGAGCAAATTTTAAATATTTAAAGTTTTCCTTCAAAGTCGATTTCTTATCTTCCAAAAATATTTCAAACAAAATTTTTACCATTATCTCTTCAAGCTCAAATTAAATACTTATAATTTGTAAATCGTAGAATCAATTTAAAACCTCAAGCTCTCTAATAAACCGTAAATCATAAACCCTTCATATTCTCTAGTCGTTTACAAAATCGTAACTTATAATTTAAAACACTTTAATAAATTCGAGATAAACTTTAACATATTCAATCCAAGCTTGAACTTAATCGTAAATCATGTGTCATAATTTAAAGATATTTTCCAAATCGGTTTCATATCCCAATAAATCATAAACTATTTCACAATTTCCAAAAATCATAAATCATAAATTTGTTTTCTCGATCTAGCTATTCTCTTGTGTATACCACCATGTAATAGCAAAATAAAATTCTAACTATCCTTTGGAGGCGGTAATACGCTACTACCCAACTTGAAATTAACTAATCCTTAAAATCATATTTCTAGGAAAATAAATGCCTTTATAACTCAAACAAAATTCTCAATGCATATTAATTGTCAATGCAATCCATCTAGCCATGTGTTTAACCTATGGCATATACTAGTGTAGTCATCTTTACTAAACACGAAACTAAGAATTTACGGTAGAAGAAGTCAAGCAAGATGCAAATCAACGAGGTCGAACGAGAGTTCGAAATTTGAAGTCAAGAAAGGAAGTCAAGTAGGTGGATGAGATTCTAAACTCTAATCCTATATTGCAGGCCCGTTCAGTACAGTTATATAACCGAAACGGCAAACTAGACCTGCATGGGCCACCACAAAAACATGTAACACCCCAGTCCCAAAATACTTAGGACTAGGTACGTATCCATGCCAGCTGCAAACATACGAAGTACACTCCAATATATGGAAACCTTGTATGTATACATAAGCTGTAAAATGCAGTAGAACCAAAATAACTAAATCTCATCCACTAAATAAATGACATTTCAATGGCAATATGTCCTTTGATCGATTAGAATAGAAAAATTTGATATGATCATGTATATGACACCCAATCAATGACTAAGCTCGTTCAACCCTAACACTAACTTTAAAAGGGCAACCTCATAAGCAGGTAATAAATTCCTTAATCCTTTAATATCATCAATATTCGTGTAGTCTCTCTTATCATAAATCGTTCTTTCCATTAATTTCTTTCGTACCACGTCCCGTTACCAAAAACTAATATGATTATAATTGTATTCTAACTTTCTCTATCTCGTCATAAAATTTTCAAATAGTCTCAAATTTGAATACCATAATCTTTATTAAACTAGCTCACTTTATATTTATCGTCCCGAGTTACAATTTCCTCTATAATTATAATTCTAAAACCTTCAACTAATTGGCCCAAGTAAAAGTTAAAATCTTCTTACTACGATTTGTATTTATTGGTTAATGTACAATGCATCCATAGATACCAAAATAAAAGTCAGTCTGCAATGTTCGATAAATCTCGAAAACTAACGGTATATCCTCATAGCTCAATCTTCTATCAACAATCTCCTCTTTTTGATGAAAACTCATCTTAACTTCATATTCCTAATCATCTTAGAACTTAATCAAAAATATAAAGGTTTCTTTCTCCAACAATTGGTTACCCTTGAAAAATAATATCATCATAACGTCAACATTGTCTTTATCAAAAAATTGCATCTCTAAATTTTATAGGTAAATTTGGTTCTTAAACCACCAACACTTTAGACGATTCTTCATTCGATATTTAGTTACCTTAAAACAAAGTTTAAAATTCGAGAAGTCTATCTATCCTTGAGTGTTTCGTCAAAACATAATATATCATTCCTTACCTCATCTATTCAAATTTATCGCACATTTATTTATGTCCCATCTATACCTCGTAATCTTGTAATTATCTTAATCAACTACATTATTTATCCATGGTGTGGGGTTCTCCAATCTAACCTCTATTAACCAAAGATTGTCATGATCAAATTTTATTTCGCATAAGGAAATCAAACAAGGAACAAGGTTGCATAAACAATGGAGAAATCATAGTGAAATATGAGTAAGCAATTTAATTGGGAGGGAGAAAAGTAAGTGTTGCTAATATTGCATGAAGAGTAAAAGGTGTTATGTGTCTAAGTGAATCGAGATAAGACATGAAAATAAATGATAAGGGTTGAGCAGTCAAGATAAATGCAAAGTTAAGCATTTAATAGATCGCAATCACATATTAGGTCAAGAAAATTGAGTCGAGGTGGAGTCCATATCGGTACCATGGTAGGGGTTATGGTTGAGTCTTTATGGCCTAAAAGTCGTACCATAAAAATAGAGTACAAGGGGACGTGTTTTAGTGGGACATGATATACCTACATGAAGGCGAGCTCGTCTAGGTCTTGCATGTGAAATTTGTTGGAAGAAAAAGTCTAGTATTGTGCTCCAAATATTGAAATCACGATAGGAAACGCCAAATGATCAAAATAGAAAGTGGGTTTTCATAAGGTACTAATTAATGCACAAAATAAAAGGTTAAAGCACGAAATAAAGATAATTATGAATCTCGTAGGTCAAGATAAAATAAGTTAGAGACACAGTTTCTAGAGGAATGATAGTCTCATAGATAAGGGTATGGTCAAGGGAATGATTCCAATCATTTCTAAGTTTCAAACAATTTAGAGGGTCACGAATAAGGATCTAGGTTTGAGGGAAGGTCGAGTAAGTCAAAGATATGTTCATCGGTTTGGTCGTTGGCTAACTATACTTGTGTATATGCAATATCATAATTATAGGTGGCATGGCAATCTAATGTGGGATACTTCTATCTCACTAGGGTGACCTTACTTGCTTCTTGGTCTTCTACCAATATATGATCTAATCTAAAATATCAAGTTCCCTCGAAAGTTTCTCAATAAAATTTCCAAGATACTTCGCCAAAATTTCAATTATCTTAGACTGTCAATCTTTAATCACAATTTTAAATCTCTAGTCAATCTCGAAACAACCCTTGCATATCGCAACTTGAATAATAACCCCTTTTTTTCCCAATCTTAAACTCCACATTTAATAAGTTTATTCGTCGAAATTCATACTACAAAATGTAACGTTTAAATAACTCCCGAATTTTAATTCTATATCCTTCAAATGTGTATATCTAGCTTCCAATAAGTCACAACTACTCTACAAAAGTGATTTTTTTTACCAAAATTTAAATATCCATAATCTTTAAACTCGAAATCTAAATAACTTTATATATCATAAATCATATGAGCAAATTTTAAATATTTAAAGTTTTCCTTCAAAGTCGATTTCTTATCTTCCAAAAATATTTCAAACAAAATTTTTACCATTATCTCTTCAAGCTCAAATTAAATACTTATAATTTGTAAATCGTAGAATCAATTTAAAACCTCAAGCTCTCTAATAAACCGTAAATCATAAACCCTTCATATTCTCTAGTCGTTTACAAAATCGTAACTTATAATTTAAAACACTTTAATAAATTCGAGATAAACTTTAACATATTCAATCCAAGCTTGAACTTAATCGTAAATCATGTGTCATAATTTAAAGATGTTTTCCAAATCGGTTTCATATCCCAATAAATCATAAACTATTTCACAATTTCCAAAAATCATAAATCATAAATTTGTTTTCTCGATCTAGCTATTCTCTTGTGTATACCACCATGTAATAGCAAAATAAAATTCTAACTATCCTTTGGAGGCGGTAATACGCTACTACCCAACTTGAAATTAACTAATCCTTAAAATCATATTTCTAGGAAAATAAATGCCTTTATAACTCAAACAAAATTCTCAATGCATATTAATTGTCAATGCAATCCATCTAGCCATGTGTTTAACCTATGGCATATACTAGTGTAGTCATCTTTACTAAACACGAAACTAAGAATTTACGGTAGAAGAAGTCAAGCAAGATGCAAATCAACGAGGTCGAACGAGAGTTCGAAATTTGAAGTCAAGAAAGGAAGTCAAGTAGGTGGATGAGATTCTAAACTCTAATCCTATATTGCAGGCCCGTTCAGTACAGTTATATAACCGAAACGGCAAACTAGACCTGCATGGGCCACCACAAAAACATGTAACACCCCAGTCCCAAAATACTTAGGACTAGGTACGTATCCATGCCAGCTGCAAACATACGAAGTACACTCCAATATATGGAAACCTTGTATGTATACATAAGCTGTAAAATGCAGTAGAACCAAAATAACTAAATCTCATCCACTAAATAAATGACATTTCAATGGCAATATGTCCTTTGATCGATTAGAATAGAAAAATTTGATATGATCATGTATATGACACCCAATCAATGACTAAGCTCGTTCAACCCTAACACTAACTTTAAAAGGGCAACCTCATAAGCAGGTAATAAATTCCTTAATCCTTTAATATCATCAATATTCGTGTAGTATCTCTTATCATAAATCGTTCTTTCCATTAATTTCTTTCGTACCACGTCCCGTTACCAAAACTAATATGATTATAATTGTATTCTAACTTTCTCTATCTCGTCATAAAATTTTTAAATAGTCTCAAATTTGAATACCATAATCTTTATTAAACTAGCTCACTTTATATTTATCGTCCCGAGTTACAATTTCCTCTATAATTATAATTCCAAAACCTTCAACTAATTGGCCCAAGTAAAAGTTAAATCTTCTTACTACGATTTGTATTTATTGGTTAATGTACAATGCATCCATAGATACCAAAATAAAAGTCAGTCTGCAATGTTCGATAAATCTCGAAAACTAACGGTATATCCTCATAGCTCAATCTTCTATCAACAATCTCCTCTTTTTGATGAAAACTCATCTTAACTTCATATTCCTAATCATCTTAGAACTTAATCAAAAATATAAAGGTTTCTTTCTCCAACAATTGGTTACCCTTGAAAAATAATATCATCATAACGTCAACATTGTCTTTATCAAAAAATTGCATCTCTAAATTTTATAGGTAAATTTGGTTCTTAAACCACCAACACTTTAGACGATTCTTCATTCGATATTTAGTTACCTTAAAACAAAGTTTAAAATTCGAGAAGTCTATCTATCCTTGAGTGTTTCGTCAAAACATAATATATCATTCCTTACCTCATCTATTCAAATTTATCGCACATTTATTTATGTCCCATCTATACCTCGTAATCTTGTAATTATCTTAATCAACTACATTATTTATCCATGGTGTGGGGTTCTCCAATCTAACCTCTATTAACCAAAGATTGTCATGATCAAATTTTATTTCGCATAAGGAAATCAAACAAGGAACAAGGTTGCATAAACAATGGAGAAATCATAGTGAAATATGAGTAAGCAATTTAATTGGGAGGGAGAAAAGTAAGTGTTGCTAATATTGCATGAAGAGTAAAAGGTGTTATGTGTCTAAGTGAATCGAGATAAGACATGAAAATAAATGATAAGGGTTGAGCAGTCAAGATAAATGCAAAGTTAAGCATTTAATAGATCGCAATCACATATTAGGTCAAGAAAATTGAGTCGAGGTGGAGTCCATATCGGTACCATGGTAGGGGTTATGGTTGAGTCTTTATGGCCTAAAAGTCGTACCATAAAAATAGAGTACAAGGGGACGTGTTTTAGTGGGACGGGTTTCGAATCTCAGATTTCTGAGATTCACATAGGTTATGTTTTTACATTAAGCTGGGGTTAACTTAGTTCCTGAGAACATAGGTTAAGAGCTTAGTTAATTTTAGAGTTTTGGTCAAGTCCTTGGTGAACATGTGTTCAGTCCCTATTTCCTGGTTTCCAGTTTTGGTTAAGTTGGTTTTGTTCTATATATGTGTGTGTATGAATGTGGGGTATTCAATTGAGTTATGTGGTAGGTTTGGGAACAATTGTGATAGGATAGATACATAGGTTAGTTGATTTATATTATGGTATGCATATATGTATACAGTTATAGCTATATATGTATGAATGTTTGATTTGAGTATTTATATGATATGGTTATGTAGGTTCATATATATGGATAGGTATTAAGGGTTCCTATATGTATATAGGATATATGTATATATGTGTGTGTATGAGAGAAGAGGTATATATGTATATAATGGGGGTGTATTGTTAGACACAAGAGATTTGCTTAGATAGAGTTTACCTAGACCTTGACCATAGTCTAGTATTAACCCTTGACTATAAAGGTTGACCAAATCCTAGACAGTTGACCAGTTTGACCAGATTGACCTAGATGTTGACTTGGTTTGACCCAGAGTTGACCAAGTTTGACTTTGACCTAGATTGACCTAGAAATCATGTAGATTGTATTGAAAACTTCATTTATCGTATTTTAAACACATTATAACATGTACTGTTCTATTTAGGACATTGTGACTCTGGTGCAGACATCTGACATTATACTACTCTTTCAGAGTATCAGGCGAGTATATTCTCTGATAGTTCTCTCATTTAATTGTTAATTACTGTACTTCAGTTATAGTTAGTTTTATGTGATTCTCTGTTACAACACGTATGGATATTTCTGGATTCATGTATGCGACACACATACCATACTTATCTGGCCTCTATTACTGAAATCACTGGAATCATTCCGGAATCTATTTCTGGAATCATCATATTTTGGCTGGACTCATCTCGATTCTCCTGTCGAATTCTGGATTCATTTGTATTGCGGGGCGGGGAAATATTGAGTAAGACATGTAGACATACCCCAAATCTGGAATCTCCCAACTGGAATCTACTAGAAGCATAGCCATCTCTCGCCTGATCAGTGAGAGATGTGCCTGATTATCTACAGCCGTTTATATGTCGATCTCGGTATTTTAAAACACACTGTTAGAATAGCTGAACTCACCTGGATTCTTGATCACTACCTAGAATCATCTTGTACTGGATTCATCTTGTATTAGATTCATCTTATACTGGATTTATAGTAGTTTTACACTTGTTTTGCATTTACTGCCTAGACTTACTATGTTACCTTAGTTCAGCTAGATTCATTTTACAGTCTTCATTGCCATCATTCTTCTCTTGTTTTAGTTACTTTACTTTCCTTGTATCTTACTGCTTCTCTATACTATCACCTAAATATAAACTGCCATATTTATCAATAAAACTGTCTATAACTGCTTTATAGTTCTCTGTCATTTACTTGGATTTTCTAGATGAGATTGTACTCGTTCCTGTCCTGACTAGACCTGTTAAAAATTTTACAGATGATTGCCCTGAGGACACTTGCCCTATATATTATGGACCCGAAGACGGGATGGCTACCTTTGGCCCCGACACTCAGAAGTGATCGGGATTTAGTTTAGTAGACTAGCATATGTTTTTCATGTTGAACTTGTTGTATGGATTTGAGACTTGTGTAGTATTTGAGATTATTGAGAGTTGTTATTTTAGTAGTTGTCTTCTATTCTTAGTTATTCTTCTGTGTTATCTTATCATACTTAGACTGTGATTGAGTTACGATATCTTATACTTGTCCTCCGTTCGGAGTTGATCATGATGAGTACATTATATATTGCGTGAGTTGATGGTTAGATAGTGACCTAGAATAGCGTTCTACCGCCGACACTGCGGCGTAGGCTGGGCGTTGTTACGCACTCGTACCCTCACAGTGGGTGCGGGTCGTGACATAAGTGGATCTGCTTCCACATGATAGGTGACGAAGTCATCTCCGAAGTTCTCCTCGCTCGCTTCGATGACGGCTCAGCGAGTTCTGGTTCAATCGTTGTCTCCTCAGTAGAACTTCATCTTGGACAACTGGCTCATTGAAGATCTCAGACACCTTTGCACCTTCATCATTCTCCGGAATGTCTGTTAGAATAATGTTCTTGTGTCTTATAAACTTGTCTTCAAAATATTCAGCATCGCGATATTCGATGATATGATTTGACTCAATATCAAAAAATCTTCGAGCATCACTCTTATCGGCATACCCCAAGAAGATCGTCTTCGTAGTCCTTGTCCCCAGCTTCTGAATCTTCAGATCTGGGAGCTTCACATAGGCCAGATACCCCCACACTTGAATGACATTCAAGTTAGGTCTGACTTTGAACCAGAGTTCATGAGGAGTTACGTCCGAAGTTGTATACGGCACTCTATTTAGAATAAAAGTGGTCGTCAATGCAGCTTCTCCTCAGTAGCATTTAGGAAGACCCGCAGTTAGCAGCATTGAGTTCATCATTTCTGTCAACGTTCTGTTCTTCCTCTCCGCTACTCCGTTAGATTGAGGAGAATACGGAGCAGTAGTCTCGTTTATGATTCCATGTTCTTTACAGAACAGTATGAATTCATGAGACCAATACTCTCCGCCTCGATCACTTCTTAGCCTCTTGAGTTGTTGTCCAGTTTGCCGTTCAGCCTCGGCCATGAACTCCTTGAACTTCTCGAACGCTTCATCTTTAGACTTGAGCAAGTAGACGAACGCGTACTTTGAGAAGTCATCTGTGAAGGTTATGAAATACTTTTTCTCGGCTTTTATAGAAAATTGCTTGAAGTCACAGATATCGGAGTGTACCAACTCCAGAAGATCTGTGTTTCGATTGAGCCGATGAAAGGTTTTTCTTGTGATCTTTGTCTGAGGACGTACTTCACACTTCTCTACCTTACCCCCACATTTGGAGATAAGTCCTAGACTGGACATTTTGTTAATTTTTTTACAGTGAACATGTCCTAGCCTGTTAAGCCACAACTCAAGAGAATAATCAGAACGAGTGATTGCATTGATTACATTTGACTGGTTTACAAGCTGAATTTTGAACATCCCTTCAGTTTGAAAAGCTTTTTCGAAGTATGTTCCCTTCTTGGACATCACCATCTGGTCAGTATTGATGTCCACCCTCAAGCCTGTGTTGCTAAGCAAGCTTCCAGAGATCAGGTTCTTTGCAATCACCGGAACGTGCTTCACACCTTGAAGCGTCAGAGTGTTCTCGGATGTGAGTTTCAGCTCCACAGTTCTGACCCCCAGAACTTCAGCTTAGGCTTTGTTTGCCATGATAACTTTTTCAGAAGTTAGCTGGTATGTGACGAACCATTCCTTGCCAGAGCAGACATGGCAGGTCGCATCAGTGTCTATCTACCAGTCAGAGTCAGCCCCCACAGCTGTGACCTGAGCAATCATAGCAACAATGTTAGAAACCATGGAAACCTTGCTAGGCTCACCTTGCTCAGCTTTTTTGGGCTTGGATTTGCATTCACTCTTATAGTGGCCCTTCTTGCCACAGTTGAAGCAAGTCACGTGGGACTTGGACTTCTATTGCTTGAACGAATGACCCTTCACTTTCAGATTAGTGGAGTCCTTCTTGTGATGAGAAGCCACCTGCTTTCCCTTGAACTCTCCTGTCTGCACCAAGTTGGCCTTAGCTAGTTGGTTGGACAGAGAGTCCATCTTCTGTTGAGATCGTATTTCGTCCTCAATGTGGATCTCTTGTAGGAGATCTTCCAAGCTAATGTCCATCTTCTTTCGATGTATTCTAGCATAGAAGTTGTTCCAACCAGCAGGAAGTTTCGAGACTATCCCTCCAACGACAAACTTGTCGACGAGGGGCATCTTCTCGTCATCTAACTTCTGGTGCAACTTCAGGAATTCCTTCACTTGAGGTAGCATCGCCATCTCGTCTTCGAAAAGCTACTTGTGGTACTTCTCGACGATGAAGATTTTTGACCTGTTCTTATCATCTTCATATAGCTTATCCAAAGAATCCCAGATCTCTTTAGCCTTCTCCTTCTTGGAATATGACTCTGCCAGAGAGTCTTTCATAGAATTGAGAATCAACAGCTTATATATGCTGTTTTCTCTCTTCCATTTGCACTGCTTGATGAGTACAGCAGCAATAGCTTCGACAGTTCCTCCTTCTGGAATTATCGGTTCATCCTCAATCAACACATGGTCTACGTCCACGAGTTGAAGATTAAGGGTGACCTTCCTCTTCCAGATTTGGAAATATTCTCCGTCGAATTTCTCCAACTTGTTAAATCTGGTATCGATGAGAGAAGCACGAGAGTTCTCCATCTATAAGGATCTTGCTTTGAGATTGTTAGTCCCGGGGCTTGATCAAAGATGGTAGACTCGATGTTGAGATCAGAGATTCAACAAATGTTCACCTTCTGATTATTCTCGAGATCTAAGAGGAACACTATAATATAAATCTGATTACAAAAGCAACAATAATCAGAAAGTAAATCTCATGTTCTTTCTCGCAATCGCAGTTGCTGACGGACAGAACTGAGTTCAAAAAATAAATCTCACGTTCTTTCTTGCAATCGCAGTTACAGACGGACAGAACTGAGTTACAACTCAGATGAAGGAGAAGAAAGAAGAAAGAAGAAGAAAGAAGAAAGAAGAAAGAAGAAAGAAGAAGAGAAAATATTCTTGCTAGGGTGATTAAGATCACCGTTGCTCAAAGTAAGATTCGCCCCAACCACGATCTGCTTCCAGGAACCAGCAAGTTCACGAAGAACTTCTGGAACGCTCGTAAGTAAAATTTGAGACTTGAATGGGCTTCTTGGACTTTACATACTCCCTTATCTTTCTTCTTGGTGCATCTTTCAAAGGAGGCCAAGGGGCTCTATTTATAGAGTGGAGTTGAGACTTCACCTCTTCTCCTATCCGATGTGGAACTAAAATACCAATACTCAAAAATAGAGTTTGATATTTTAGATCATCCCACAATCAGCATAGAAGTGTGCCAGTCCACGCCTACCTCCCGAAAACTCTCGTGCATGCATGAGACATCCTGGAGTCCGTGTCCGAGTCCGAGTCCGCACAACAAAAATCAACTTGCATCCTTGTTGGATTTAATCCTTTTTCCTTCTAGGAAAATACTCCCACATGGCACAAAC
Organism: Iris pallida; assembly: GCA_029216955.1. Lineage (NCBI taxonomy): Eukaryota > Viridiplantae > Streptophyta > Magnoliopsida > Asparagales > Iridaceae > Iris > Iris pallida. The sequence continues at coordinate 6,268 of JANAVB010044956.1, read as the reverse complement.
TTGTGCCCCACTACACCTCATGTGCACACCTCAATACAAGCAATGCATTATATTGAGATACTCACCATTTGGTGTAGCCGATGTGGGGCTATCTTTTCTAGTCCAAAGGCAAAAACACCAACAGGACATGTATGTGACAATGAGCCAAAGAACTTCTCTGAAGCTGAAGGTGTTTCTAATTGGGAAACTGAAATGCAAGAAGAAATCTCAGTTCTGAATAAAAATGACACATGGGAGTTGGTACCGAAGTCAAAGGACGCTAAGCTCATTACTTACAAATAGGTATACAATTTGAAAAAGAAGGCAGGTGGAAGTGTTGATAGATATAAATCTCGTCATGTGGCCCAAGGTTTTCAATAATATGGACTGGATTACGATGATACGTTCAGTCCAGTTGCTAAGATGGTTACTATTCAGGTTGTTACTTCTTTGGGCATGCAAAGGCCGATCTCTTTCGCAACTTAACATAAAATATTTATTTTTTTACAAAGATTTGGATCGTGATATATTCATGGAACCACCACAGGGGTTCGTCTTAAATGAGCTTCCTAATCATGATTGTCATCTCAAGAAGGCGTTGTATGGTCTAAAACAAGCTCTACGTGCTTGGTATGGTAAGATCACATAATTTCTAACATTTTGTGGCTTCTATCTCTCAAGTTCAGATTCCAATCTCTCATCAAAGGTCAGTCTTTTAGGTACACGATACTTACCAGGATTATAGTGATGAAATCAAACATATTCAAGATTAGTTATCTGTTTGCTTTGAAATGAAAAATATGGGTGAAGCTCAACGTTTTCTTCGTTTAGAAGTAGACCAAATTGATGGATACTTTACTTCCCAAGAAAGTTGTGCACATAGTCTACTGATTCAGTTTGGTATGTAGACTTCAACTCCAATATCAACACCTATGGAACCACGTTTAAAGCTCAGGAAAAAGAAAGGAGAATTAGTAGAAGACGCAACTCCCTTTCGCCAACTTGTTGGTAGCTTATTTTATTTAGTTTTTACTAGATGTGATCTTGCTTACTCTGTAGGTATCATCTTTCAATTTATACAGAAACCATGTATGGGTCATTTTCTTATCGCTAACCGCATTCTTCGATATGTAAAATGACTTTGGGTTATGGGTTGATGTACAAGAAGCATGCTAGTTTTTTTGTCTGACTTTACTGATACCGACTGGGCCGATGATGTGAATGACATGCGATCAACCATAGGATTCTATTTTTCTATATGTTCAGTTGTTGTTTCTTTGTGTAGTAAAAAGCAAAGCACGGTTGCTCTTTCGAGTACAGTGGCAGAGTACATGGCAACTACTATGGCAACAAAGGAGTGTATTTGGCTTAAAAGGCTCATTGGCGAATTGATTCTATACTTGATTATACGATTCCCATCAAATGTGAGAACGAAAGTACTATCAAACTTGCTGAGAATCCAGTGTTTCATGCCTTTACAAAGCACGTTGAAACCCTTCATTACTTCGTTGGAGAAAAGATGTTAAATAAGGAAATAGAGCTTCAGAAAGTACGTTTCGAAGACCAAGTTGTCAACATCTTTACCAAGACACTCGCTAAGGAAATTTAGAAAGTTTTATAGTACACTTGGTTTTTCTGATCGTAAGTCTGCACTAAATGTATGACCGTTGAGCTCCTCTAGAGGAGGAGGGGATGAATAGAGTGTGTGCATGTGCAGCAAAAATATCACCAATTAAAAATTCATAACTATATATACTATGGCAGGTAAAAGCAAATGATATGACAGTAAATAATTTACACTAAAGTAAGAGTCAAGAAGATCAAACTCAGTGACACGGGAATATATACTAGTTTTCCTCTGAGTGGACTAGTCCAGTCTCGAGTACTCTTGTTCGATATTAATCCACTATGGCACAAGCTAATTGAGAGTTTGCAGTCTCTTACAACACCGTGCTTGGTGACGAGCGCACAAGCGACTCCAGAGGGCAACTTGAAAACTGGAACATTTTCTGAATGTAACCTCTGATACAACTCTTCAACACCGAACTCTACATTAAACAAAAATTGTACTGGCTTGGCTAAGAGTAGTATATGCTTGACTTGAAAGTGTATCTCGTAGAAAACACTTAGGAATGAATAGAAAAGAGAAGATTGAATGAATGAGTGATTTTGAAAATATGAAAGTTTTTCTCTATTTATATGTTTTTGTAGATCGAATTCGGACAGAGTTCGGGCATAGTTCGGATACAGAAATCTTGTATTCGAACGTTGTATACAGATGAGGGAATACAAAATCAAATTTGAAACTGACTCAGGCCGAAATCGGGCCGAGTTCTAGCCGAGTTCTGCCAGAGTCAGGACAGAATAGTTTGGGCCAATTTTGGTTGGGTTTTTGGCTTTTTAGTATGTGGACTTTTTGGATATATATTTTTAGATAGGTAGGCTACAATTTTTTTGGACTGAGAAAACCTAAGCTAGTACCGATCTTGATTAATCTTACATATTCTTCTTAGACTCAATAAAAATAAAATTATAGAAAAATATGAAAAATACTTGATCTTGATTCCAGTGCTTTGGGTTCTTGATGACAATGCAATATTTGTACTTTGTAGCAGTAGGATGCAGATATTCTTCTGACTTGAAACCTAAAATCTGTAGCAGTATATATATTTTGCGTATCGACCAAAATTGACGTTGATTATCAAAATCAGGTGTGATCATTAACTAATGGGCCAACAATCTCTCCAATTTTGATAATTGATAAATATTGAGTCTATACCAAAATATAATAAATAATATAACTTTAAAATATATACCTAACTTGTTCAAAATTGAATTTTTTTGGTATATGCTATTTCTCCCCCTTTGTCATGTACTCAAAATATGGCTCCCCGCAATTTGTGAATCCAACAAAAAAATAAGTAATACCAAATATGATATGAACTAACAAGTCATCTCAAGTATATGATCGAGAATATCATTTGTAGCAGTAATAAAAAATGAGCAGTAGATAAAAGACAACTAATATAGCATAAAAAGTCACTACAAAAATAAAGTGTCACTACATCATCATCAACCACCAGACAAATCCAAAAAACTAGACCAAAGCATCATCATCAGATATCGGCACCACCAGTATGATCAACAGGAGGCTGTGGACCAAAGTAGGCTGTCGTCAGATCGAAATAAGCATACGACGGAGCATCACCAAGTCGCAGTCCATCAAAATCAGGAAGACAGATGATGGTCGTCGGGACAGTAGGATGATGAGCTATCGTGCATTGGATGTCTTCCATCACATTTCTCAAGACCTAGGCTTAAAAAATATGGTAAAACTCAGCATCACCAAAGTGAGCTAGATAGGCTTGATGTTGCTGTCCCTAGAAAGCGATAAAAGTATTGAACTCTTGATAGAGCTCATCAATGGTATGACACGGAGCTGCAGGGTTAGAGCATCTGCTGGGGTCGTATCTGGGTTAACCGTAGGGGCCGAATCCCAGTTAGCGGTAGTCTGAAGACACTTAGCACCATGTCACTTAGGTTTTTATGCCTTTTTTACAAAAGGATCCTTTCGACTTGTACCCAAAATAACTTCAATTAATAAATCAATGATATAAAATTTTAAGTATTTTTTAATCATAACACATTATGACTCTGAAAATTCAAGTATGTCGAACTCTCGATGCCGATAGTTGAAACGATCTTTAGTTAGTAGTTTTATGAATATGTCTGCCAGTTGATGATCTGCGTCAATAAATATTAAGCAGATATCTCCGTGTTGTTGATGATCATATAAAAAGTGGTGACATATTTTTATGTGCTTTGTGCATGAGTGACATACTGGGTTCTTGGTCAGATTAATGGTGCTAGTGTTATCACAATAAATAAGAATCTTAGTGAAGTGTAGATTATAATATTCTAGGGTTTGCTTCATCCACAAAATTGAGTACAGCAACGTCCTACGACGATGTACTCAGCCTCAGTTGTTGATAACGCTACAGAGTTTTGTTTTGTTACTAAACCAAGAGACTAACGCTTTTTCTAGGAAATGACACGTACAATTAGTACTTTTACGGTCTACTATGTATCCAGCAAAATCAGCATCGGAGTAACCGATTAGGTCAAATGATGTGGTTTTTGGATACCATAAGCCGACTGTAGAAGTTCCTTTAAGGTATCGAAAGATACACTTAACAGCACATAAGTGCGATTCCTTAGGATTAGTTTGATATCGTGTACAGATGTAAATGCTAAACATGATATCAGGACGACTAGGAGTTAAGAGCATCATTAGTAAGGCCCATCACACATTCTAGATTCTAGATTCAAAATATAGGAGCTCATTTGTAGAATAGTAAGTCTCATCCTTAGTTTCAGTTTCTAGATTTTGAGTTCCATCCCTTCCATGGGAGCTATAGGTTGAGCCTCTCAATTTCTACATTCTAGATTGTAGGAACTCATTTCGTAGAATAGTAAGTCCCAATTAAAGCCTAATTTGCTAGATTCTAGATTTTATATTATTTTTTTCTACATTAATTTTTGACCACACAATTTTTGGGACCGAAGCTCACTTTATCATTTTCTACTATCCTCATACAAACCTAACCCATTTTACATTACCTTTTTTTAAATTTTGGGCTCCAAATTGTATTGGAGAGTCCCAATTATTAATGGTGCTCTAAATAAAGTAAACTACCAATCTTACCTCGATATGCTGGTCGACTGGTTTGCCAATTTCATCATTATAAAGTCTTGTTGATGCTGCCATTGGCATGCTGATAGGCCTTACGTTGTCGAAGTCATACTTCTGGAGTAAATCCTTCGTGTACTTGGCTTGATTGATGAAGGTTCCCTGTGAATGTTGTTTGATCTAGAGTCCTAGGAAGTAGTTGAGCTCTCCCATCATACTCATTTCAAATTCATTCTGCATGCAGTTAGCAAAATATTGACTAAGTTTTTTGTTAGTAGAATCAAAAATAATCATCAACATAAATTTAAACAAGTAAAATACTGTCAACTGAAGATTTGATCAACACGGTTGTATCAACTCTTCCTTTTGAAAAACTATTTTCAAGTAGGAAAGTACTTAGGCGTTCAAACCAAGCACGCGGTGCTTGTTTGAGTTCCTAATGCGCTTTTCTAAGCATGAAAATGAGATCAAGTTTTTGAAAATTTTCAAATCCAGGGGGTTGCTTCACAAAAATCTCTTTCTTTAAAAACAATTCAAAAATCTACTGTTCACATCCATTTGAATTTTTTTTAAAATATGAAAATATGCAAATGCACAAAACATAGATGGACTCTAGTCTAGCAATAGAAGCATATATCTCATCATAATCAATTTTTTCTTCTTGATTATAATCTTGTGCAAGTAGACGTGCTTTGTTGCGTAGAACATGTCCATTCTCACTCAGTTTATTTTGGAACACCCATTTGGTACCAATTATCAATTGACCAATAGGCTTAAGAATGGGTTTCCAAACTTGATTTCTCTTAAATTGATTTAGTTTCTCTTGCATGGCATCAATCCAAAACACGTCAGAAGAAGCATATGCTACAGACTTAGGTTCTACTTGAGAAATAAAAGCTACATTTGCTGCTATATCTCTAGTAGAAGAATGCGTACCTACTCATTTAGATACATCACCTATTACAAGTGTCTCTGGATGATCTGACATGAATTGTATCTTTTTTGACAGACTCTCCAGATAACTTTTTGGTAGCAGTATATTCAGGTGCCTTGAATTTGTTTTGTACATCTTCGTCATCACTATCGCTAGATCTCTGACTATTGAGCTCATCAAAAGTGACATTAATAAATTCTTCAACGATCATAGATCTTTTTATTGAAATTCTATATCCTTTACTCTTGGCAGCATACCCGAGGAATATTACTTCATCTGCCTTCGAGTCGAACTTACCCAAGTTATCCTTGGTGTTCAAGATAAAACAACGACAACCAAAACTTTAAAGTAAGAAATATTTGGAATCCTTCCAAACCTAATTTATAGGGAGTTTTCTTCGATATAGGTCGAATTAACACCCTATTCAAAATATGACAGGTTGTACTTACAACTTCTGCCTAAAAATATTTAGGAAGATTACGCTGATTCAGTATGACTCTAGCCATATCGCTTAGAGTACGATTCTTATGCTCTACAATACCATTTTGTTGAGGAGTTATAGGACAGAAAACTTATGGTAATATCCATTATCATCATAAACTTTTTAAAATCAGTATTTTCGAATTTGCCACCATGATCACTTTGGATTCGAGTATCATGAGCCT